>VUQK01017633.1:0-15304 GCA_015106715.1 Bujurquina vittata
AAGCAACACCAGCTGACGCTCCAGAAGCAGTTCAGAGGCAAGAGCTCACCCAGAATCTGAAGCGGAACTGATTTAAGACGCAGATTAGAAACCGGGCTTTTGTTTCTCTGTTTGTTTTGTTTGGGGGGGGGGGGGTTACGAGTGTAACTTTTAGCCTCAGCTCACCTTTAGTAACACACTTAATGGACTTTAAACTTAACCCGGTCTTAAATGCACTTTGGATGTTGTAACTGTTCTTTTCTTCCATTTTAATGTCCACGGACCTTCACCTTTGACCTTTTAACAAACAACAAAATGATTTGCAAACCCATCATACTGATGATTCATTTAACGGCATCTTTGCAACAAAATCAGCACATAAACGGAAGTTCCGTAAGCATAGATAGACTTCCTGTTACTGCGCCACAACAAGGAGACATGTTTAGTGAAACAGCAGAAAGCAGCATTCAGCCCACAGCTTCAAACTTTAAAAAAAACAGAACCGGACACAGGAGGCCCACCTGCAAGCGTTACAGCCCCCAAAACATTAGCTGCACTACTGGCACATCAGTGCAATCTGATCTACGCTGACTTTTTACTCAGAACAGCCGGAGTCCAATCTGACTGTGCTGGACACGTGCGCCTCTGTCAGGTGGCATTCAGGGCCAATCAATATGAAAGACTGTTCCCAAGTTATTAGAGCCGGAATTTAAAAAGGCAGAAACAAAAACGAAGTGAAGTGATCTATAGAAAAATGTTTCAGTGCATAAACAGTATACGGTACTTGTACTGCATGAGGTAACTGATGAAGTTATGAGTAGGCAGTGTTCCTGCCTTTCACAATCAGATCCATATACAGCCTATGAGCTGGTATTGGGACAGGACTATCAGTAATCAATCATTCAACTTCAGCCCAAAATTAGAGCGTGACTTTGGAATTGCAAAAAAACCAACAAAAAAAACTGTGAGTCACAGAGAGTGTTTACAGGGACATGCCGGCAGTGCGGTTCATCCTGGTTACATCCAGGAAATGACGTGTGCAGAGAATCCGGCTCCTGCAGGTCCCTGTGTGCACGATAAACACTCGTATCCTGGTTACTGATCACTGCGTGATATTTGCACAGGAGGCTGCGACGACAGCAAACGCGGATCAGCAGGAACGGTCAGTGCGACGTTCCCGTAACTGCCATCGCAGCCTTTAATGCTTTCAAAGAGAAGACTGAAATCCATAAAGGATTCAGGCCACTCTTTGGGTCTGTGCTGCATGACTTGGCAGGTGCACAGCAGCATATTCAGGTTTGAAGAAACCTCGTGCGCTTTTGCACTGAGCCTGGTTCTGCTGGAGGCTTCTTCCTGTTAGAAGGGAGTTTTTCCTTCCCACTGTCACCGAGTGCTTAGTGGTTTGTGTGATTGTTGAGGGTTCTTTAAAATATTGTAGTATTACAATATTAGGTGCTTTATTTTGTTTTTGAGAATTATTGAGTTTTGTTTCATTGTAACATTACTCAGTATTTAGTTTACTATTAATAGATTTGCTGGTTTTATTCACTTGTGTTTTGTTTATCTTGGGGGGGGGGGTCTTTATGATTTGATGTGGCCCTTCTCTTGTTGGGTCCCATTCTGTCCCAGCCTCGTCTGTGTTTTTGTCTCTGGGGGTCTCCTGTTCACTTCTGGCTTACTTCCTGTTTTATTTTGGTAGTGGTTGTTCTCTGTGTTTTATGTTAAGTTTACTCCCCCCCCCCCTTCCCGTCATGCCTACAGCTGTTTTCCCACCTGTTTCCACCTCCCTCGTTACCTCTTGTATATATTGTCTCAGTCTTCTTTGTGGTATCATCCATGTAGCGTTGTGTCTCCTCGCAGCGCTCTCTGGGAATCCTGTTCCCAGTTATCGCTGGTATTTGGATTCCCTCCCTCTGTTCGGTTAATGTTCTGGACTTTTGGACTTAAAGCAAACAGCATTAAAGGTCCACTTTGAGTTAAACTTCAGTGTCCGGTGTCGTGCATTTTTCGGGGCAGAATATGATCCAGCCATAAGCTGGATGTGATTCCCGAGGCTCCGCTGTGTAATTCCCCCGACTGCTGCGAGTGGATTCTTTCTGCAGCTCAACAACAAACCGAGATGTCGACACTGAAGCTGATTATATCACACTGATTTCAGGAGTCACAAACCTCCAGTTAAAATTTCCTTCATCGCGACATCAACAATTGAAGCAGATCTTTAGGCTGCAAGAGACAAGTAGCGTCGGTTGTTGTTTCAGTGTGTCAAAAATGGTTCAAATCAACACTGAAGACCATGTGGTTTCAGCAGAGACTTGATCCACATATGTAGTGTCTTTATTTCAACTATGGATGCCTTCGGGTTCATGGACCAACGAACAGCACGACAGCAGCTGCTGGAAAGACCTTTGAATTAACCAGCATGAAGACTCATTTCTGATATGTTTTAAAGTCCAAACATTCCAGTCTTAATTTGCACCACACAAACATCAACACACCTCCACATCACAATCACATGCACTTCGGTTTCTTACCTTGTTGTCATACTGCACCATAACTGAACTCCTGTGGGGGGGGGGGAAACAACTTTATTACATTTGGAATAAATTTGCTGCAGCTGACAGCACGTCACTCAGAGTTCTACTTTCAGTGGATGAAATTCAAATGACTTTTTCTGCCAGTTCGTCATTCAGAAGCAGTTTACATGCAATACAAACTGCAGCTGACGAGGAGGATGATCGACATTCCTGCCCTCACCTTGACGGTGACCATAAGAATAAATCATACACACCCTTTATCTGCTTCTAACCCATGTTTGGCTTTAATTAAATGTCGATATGGCGCTCATAATTACTGTGACGCTATGAAATTACACTGAAGTGTGCAGTAACAGGTGCTGAGTAAAGCATGAAAATGAAAGGAGCAACAAAATACACCAATAAAATATAAATTTCACTTTGTTTTTTTAAATAACTGCTGATATTATGAGTGCAGTGTGTTTAAATTGTAATTGTGAGCAAGAGGCAGGCTGATGAGTCACCACCTGAAATGAAAGATGATGTCTCATCCTTACTCATCGGGCTACTGAGTCAGGATGAGGCAGAACTCATGGAAACACCTGAGCCAAATGGTTTCACAGCAGCCATTCGTAGCGCCGGTGAGAGAACATTTTGGGTTTCAGCTGAATGAATTGTTCGCTGTGTCCCTCTGTAAATGTTTTGGATTCTTGCCAACAATCCCATTCTCCTTACTGATTGTGCTACAGCCGAAATCCTCCCAAGTGCTTCCTTGTTTTCTCTGTCCTGTGTTGTCAGTGCCCTCCCCTCGCCTGTCTGTTTTCACTGCAGGTGAGTGTGGGTGTGGGCTCCCGTCCACCTGCTTCCAGCTCTGCTCATCCTGCACAAGCAGCTCTCCACCCCAACCAGCCTCCATCATCTCCTCCGTGTGCACATTATCTACCACGCCTCTCCATCCAGCCCTAGTATCTACCTCAGTAATAACTCTCAAGGCCAATTTAAAATCTGCTCCGGCGTTTATCACAAAGACTCCTCTCGGTGTTCTTCCTCAGGAGCATCGCCTGCCTGCCCCCCAAGCAACTGCCCCCACTTCCTCTGCTTCCAAAGCCAGCTCCAGCCTCAATAATAAAGGTCTCTGAATAGTAAAACGTATTGTAGAGCCATTATGCGACAGTACAGCCCAGCCCTGTTTCAACTTCACTTGATATCTCTGCCACACAATACAGACATCAAAATTAGGAAAAAAAATGGTGTTTGGGTTACCCGCGGATCTGGCACGAACTACATCTCGGGCAGTGACCGTGATGACCAGCAGGGCCAGGAGGACGGCCAGGAGGCTGTAGGCCCGGAACGAGCCGAAGGCCACGAACCTGCAGAGAAACAGAGCAAGTTTCACTCACAGCAGCCCGCTGATGATCGACGGGGCTCCGTGCTAACGGCACATTTAGATTTTTGGACCAAAGCTGTTTTTACAAATTGATTTTCTGTGAATCAGACTACCAACCCTTTATTTTGTTTTTGGATACATAATCATTTTGATGGATGTTAAAAAAAAAAACTCACCATCCATAGTGGAGGTAAAATATTCTAATGTTCGTTCACCCCTCTGAGAAAATCGTCCTGTGCTCTCACCATGAGGCTGCAGGCTTTCACGTAAGACGCGCTTTATTACAGTAATCTGTGAGCGTGCAAAAGCACTGCAGCAGTAAAGTAGTGCACCTGGAATATATAATAATACAAACAAAATCAAATACTACCTACAAATTGATTTGAGGTTATAATGGTTTTATTTATTTATTTGTTTGCTTTACAGCTGATTGGTTGCAAGTTTGACACTTAGTAATTGCCCACAGGAAACAGGTCACAGAATGAGAAGGGTGAAAATGACAGATTTTTTCAAAAAAATGGATGAATTTCATCTCATGTAGACACACGAAGTCCAAAATTATTCATGTTTTATGTTTGTTTATATTTCTATAAGAAACATAAAGGTTTTGTGCAGAAAAATTCGGCCTGTTTTTGTGTGTTTTCTCGTGACAGTGTGTTGAGACTGCCGGTGTGTGAAGTCGGGATCAATTTAAAAGTAACAACGCCAATGATTTAGTAAAGCTATATTTAAACAAAAAAAAAGACTAAATACTAAGCCTATGATGTGAAAATGACAGGATGTCATGTTTTCTAGTAGAATATTTAATGTGCAATCCAAAGTCATGATTAATTGTCCTCGGTGCTGAGATATCCCTGCGTCATGATGCCTACCAGAACAGCGCGTTGGCTGCAGCAAACAGCGCTGAAGTCCTGCACGGTCTCCGCCTCCAGCTGACCAGGCCGGTGGGGCGACACCCTGCGCGGCCGGGAAGGCTCTCCTGCTCCCCGCTCAGCGGCCCGGGGGAGGCCACCTGCCCCCCGCCGGCGGTTCCTGCTTCCCGGCTCCCCAGCATTGGAAAACGACCGGGGTCCCTCCGCTCTGCCCCTCCGCTCCTTCAGCAGAGATGGGTGTGAATCAAGGTAGAGAGTTTTCCGAACCTCTTCCGGTGCTGGGATTTCAAAATAAATGTCTCACCAACTCAAAAAAAAAAATGCTCTTTTGCAATTAAAACTAATGCGTTTAAATCACATATTCTTCTTTGTTAATAAATTATTTGTTTTATCTCTTGATTTTGCATCATTATTTTGTGAGCTGAGATAAATAAGTTACTATCAGTGAAATAAATGAAGTAACAATACAGAAGATTTCCTACTGAAAAGCAGGACAAACAAGTAAAGTTGCATAAAACGCAAGTACCTCAAAATTGTGCTTAAGTTTGAGTAAAAGTGCTGCTGGTCCTGGAACAGTGCAAGCAAGGGGCAGAATTAAAAGGAAAAAAACAAACACACAACTTTCTAGCATAAATGCTTGTTTTTCTTATTTTAGTTTTATATTTAAAATCTAGGTTTTATCTACGTACCCATGTAATTAATCTATTTAAGTTCCACAAACTGAGAAGGAAAAATCAATTTTTTTGACTAACATTAATCGAAAATATATATTAAACCTGTGATTAACAGGGATTTTATCAGGTGATGAGTGTCGAGGGTACATAATAGGTGAAAATGTCCATGGCTGTGCAGTGTTAGTACATTCTCCTGTATTTAAAGTAGATTATCCCATTGCACGTGCATCAGGGTTGTACTTTTTGTTGTATACTTGTGTAAAATGCTAATCAAATCTAATCAAATCTAATCAAATCTAATCTAATCTAATCTAATCTAATCTCAAGGGAACTCTAACCCCTGGAAATTCATTTGCATTAATTTTTGGTTTATCGTAATTACGCCTTTATTTTGAAAGACAGAATGGCCTTGCTTCCTGCACAATTGTCTCTAACTGAAGTCAGCGCCACACTTTGGTCTCTGCCTCCGGTGTTGTTGTGTTTCAGGTTGGTGACGTCAGGTGTGTGTGAGTGTGCGTGTGTGAGTCTGTATGTGTGCATTTATTGGAGCGTGACGTCCTTTGTCTGTTTTATTCTTTTAATTATAGAGCCCATGTGTGCAAAAGATTATACTGTACACAGAGCTGCAGCTGCATTAAATAAAATGTAATCAGATTACATTCTGATGTTTCTCAGCAAAGTTAGAAAGCGGTGACGAATAGCTGCTCGATGCTGGTCTCCACCCACTCTGAAAGCAAAACAGAAAGTCAATATTTAAGTTGCATTCATCAGAGACGCACTGTGACGCTAAAGGAAGGAAGTGCTGCTCTGTTTATGCTGGGACTCTAAACTGTTTCCCAACATCAGCTGGAACAACGTCGAGGCTCGTGCTGGAAGTCCATCTTTAAATGCAGCTTCTAATAAACACGATGCAAGAAAAACAGTGCAGAAATAAGGCTGGACAAGTGATTCTCGTTACTGAGAAGCAGCAAAGGTTGAGCTGGACAGCCTGTGTTTGAGTTTCCACTCGCAGACCAACAATACAAATGTTTGGTCAGCTGAGATTCTAAGTTGTCTGTAGATGCAGAGGTGAGATGGACAAAGCTTTGAGCAGTCAGTAAGACTAGAAAGGTGCTAGAACCTTTTTGGGCACCCATTCAAAGTGGTCTTTTGGTTGCCCTCCAAGCTCGGGTCATCTACCAAAGGCCTGGGAGCTGGAGGATCCTGCACAGGATCTTAGCTGTTCCCAGGACTGCGCTCATCCGGACAGAGCGTTTGGCTGTCATGCCTCAGATCTGCTGGAGCCACTCTCCCAGTTTGGGGTACTGCCCCGAGTGTGACCTTCACCCTCCACATCCTCTGCAGCTCCTCTCTCAGCCCTGGCTATTTCTCAAGCTTCTCGTGTTCCCTCTCTCTGATGCTGCTATTGCTTGGTATTGCAACATCAGTCACTACGGCTTTCTTCCTCTGCTCTGTCCATCACCAGTTTGTCCGTCTGTATCTGGGAGTCCCTCAGGATGTTAGCTCGGTCACTCTCAGCTAGCTCTGGGGGGGGACGTATCCCATTTTGACCTCAGGACATCTTGTGTTCATTGTATGTCCTGCCTCTGACTTTTGCAGAGTAATCTACTTATAATGATTAAGACCAAAGTTTCCAAAGTCTGGGTGATAAAACTGGTTTAGCTGCAGTCTGAGATTATTGCATGAGGCTACGGTGAATTTTAATTGACACTTATTAGTTTTCATAATTTACTAATTAAAGGGGCAAATAACAGCATGGCTGGCTGAGGAGTGCAGCCACTCAGAGTAGAGACGCTATTCCTCCACATCAAAAGGAGCCAGCTGAGGTGGTTCGGACATCTGATTAGGAGGCTTCCTGGGTGAGGAGGAGGCTCCGGAGCAGAGCCAGGACACTCTGGAGAGATTATATCTCTCAGCTGGTCTGGGAATGCCTTTGGGTTGCCCCCCCAGACCAGCTGGTGGAGGTGGCTGTGGATGGGTGGATGACAGACAGTAGACTGGGCCACCTACCATACTCAGCAGAGTTAGAATGAGCCGATCTTAACGAGGAAAGCTCACATCTACAAAGAGGCTGGCCCATTTCGCTCTGCTGCCTCTGCTGTTCTGGCCATAAATCAAGATCGGAGCTCCAACAATGACCCGCTCCACTTCCCACTGCCGGGTCCTTCAGTCCACTCCTGTTCACCAATTCCGATAAACATATTTGCATCATGGGTCTGGTCTCAAGACTAACTCATAGGTGTCTTTAACGGTAAGAAATTTTTGCTGTCTTTGCGAAAGTTGGGTAGTTTGATTTCTTTTTGCTGTAACAATGATCACAATGTGGCTGATTTTATGCACTAGTGTGGCAGCAAATGGCAACATTACAAATGAAAAAAGAATCTGTAAGATTTCATGCGAAAGATATGTGGTTGAAATAATCATTTGCAGCAGCCTAACCTTTTTAGTAAGCAATTGCTTATTTATGCATCCATCAGTTACAATACACCACCTGTATAACATTTACTTCCTGCTCCTGTGCAGCTTTTCTGTCTCTTTAGATGCTAAATTCTTCACTATGTTCACCAACTCGATCCAAGTGTTTGCTGTTCGGTCCTCAGTGGATAATACGCAGCACACAATGCACACGATATTTATATAACTTATCACACTTTGTGTTGCTTTCTTTTATCCATCACACCGCTCACAGTTACAGAAGTTGGATTCATAAGTATAAACCCCAACCATGGACAAAAACACTGATGGGGAGCCCTTATTGAGCTCAGTCGGGATGGTCTCTTTAGAATCTTGCACATTACACACCAACAACTGTCAAACTCAGAACAGAACACAGCTTAAAAAATCAGCACAAAAACTAAAATATGGATTTGAATGTGCACATGAGTGTTTGCCATTGTAGAAGGAGTCTGTAATTATTAATTATTTAAATGAGTCATCAGTGTTTGGTTAAAAATGGTGAGAAAGCTTCATAAAATTCAACCATAGCCCTCAGCTTATATTATGGCGAAGAACAAAAGGGACTCACCAAGACTTGGGAGAACAATTAAAGAACAGTTTTAACAGCTTTGCACTTTATCTGCAAAGTGACATTTTTGATTCATTCATTTCAAGCGCGCAAACACACAGGGTCAGCATACACACAAACACACACATTCTCGGCCACATAATTTTGCATATTTACGTGCATGCTCAAAAACACACACACACGCAGACTTAAACAAAGGTTATGTGACTACATCCATTAACAGGGAACTGCAACTGTTGTCTTTACAGCATGTGCACGTTATCTGGGTGTTAGTCATATTGTGGGCACCTACATTTTTTTACACACTCACATTATTGGGATGCGTCTGCCTTGTGGACACAAAGATTAAACGGTTGCGATGTGTGTGTGTGTAGGCAACAAGTGGCTGTTAGGTTTACAGGAAGGAAGGAATCTAAGTTGCTGCGTAGTCCTCTGAAGTCATGAATACAGTAATCTGTGTGTGTGTGTGTGTGTGTGTGTGTGTGTGTGTGTCACTAATTGGACTGAATTTCACTGAGCAACAAAAGATCAGACTCGAAAATTCCAGCCCCGGTTTGTACAGGCTCTGCTTTGTTGTCCTCTGTTTGCTGTGTTAACAGTTATCTGTCTCCCTCCCTCTGTCTCGCTCTCTCGCTCTCTCTTTAGGTCTTTCTCTCAGTGTCTCTCCCACCCTTCTCCCCCCTTTTTTTTTGTGCAGCCCATGAAAGGCTTTTTACTCCAAATGAAGCGCAGTCACCCCAACCACTTGGAGCCAAGCGACCGCCAGAGGCCAGATCCTGCGAGGGGATTCACCTCCTCGCAAGTCTGTCTTCTGTCTTCACACAGAAACACACACACACATTTCAGGAGGCTGTTGGAGAGCCACAATGAAGCCTAGACTTTCAGTGGAGCGGACTTTTACCAGTGTCTCCATTTGTGGGAGAGTTGCTGAGCGTGGATTCAAGCGTTTGGTTGGATTTTACTTTTGATCGCACAGTTGGAGAACGTTTAAGGACGGGATGATGCTTGAGATGCAAAACACCGAGGATGGCGGCAGTGGAGGTTGTGGCCTCGTGGACACGGCGGGCACTGAAGAGATGGAGTGCAAGATCTGCTACTGCGCCTACAACCTGGGGAGTCGAAGGCCGAAGGTGCTCGAGTGCTGCCACCGTCTCTGTGCCAAGTGTCTCATTAAGATCCTGGACTTGGGTGAGTCGCCTCCCGATGCCTTGGTGTGTCCGTTCTGTCGCTATCTCACCAGGCTCCCAGGAGAGGCCGTGAGCAGCCTGCCAGATGACTGCAACCTGGTGACAACCCTGGCCCTCCAAAGTAGGAATCACAGAAACCTTCAGTTCCACCAGGAGGCAACCACGGAGCTGCTCCTCAGCCCCACGCGCCTCAGCTCGCTGATGAGTAGCAACGCACCTGTTATATCGCCTTCCTCCTCTGCATCTTCCTCCACCCCCTACTCCACCATCCGGAGCTCACCTAATTTTGTTGTCATCACTATCATGGAGCCTCCGCCAGCATCTATATCCACCCAAGATCTCCACCCCTACCATCAGCAGACACACGGCTCTTACCCGTCAAACCAGGACTACCGCTCGTCCAGTCTGGACTCTATGGCCTCCATCGCTCAGAGGTGGACGATGTGGAACTGTGCAGCCCTCCTGTGCCAGACTTCAGCCCGGGCACTGGTGTGGGTCCTGGGGCTCTTGTATTTTAGCTCCCTGCCGATGGGGGTTTACCTGCTCATAATGCAGAGGACAACACTCGGGGTGCTTCTGGTGAGCCTGGTTCCTGCCAGCCTCATCATGATCATGGTCTATGGGTTCTGCCAGTGTATCTGCCATGAGTTCTGGGACTGCTTACCACCATAATGGGACCAAATGAACGGGCCATGCTTTGCTTTGAACATGCTTGACAATAGATCTTCAGAATCTCCTTCACTAATGGGGATGTTACTGTGTAACTAACCATGTGAACAGCTACTTGAATAGCAGAAAAAAATATTATTTAAATTGCAAGTTTAGCTCACAGTTTGGAGCTTTTTCTTTATTATACATGTTAATTTGTGCAGTTTTTAGGTTGGTAGCTTGCTTATTCAATAGAGTTCAAATATGAGATGGCACTAAAGCGCTACTTCTGGACGAATCTGTTTAATGTCATGCAAAATGATGCTGCTGTTAGAAATCTGAAGGGATTTACAGGCTGTTCTCATCCTCAGCGTGACGCACTAGAACGGCTCATTTACATGCGAGGTGACGACTTTAATCTCTGTCCTGACAGACCAGGTTAGGTCTGAGTGGCTGCCCCTCACAAAGAGTTTGAACTGCAGGTGGACGGGGCATCTGTGGTCACAGTCGGAGCTGTGAGCCTGACCATATTAGGGACATCCTGACGTCATATAAGAGCCAAGATTAGAAAACTGACAGAAACAGAGCGTTTAGATCATTTAAAGCCTGAACGTTTGATTCACCTGGATTACTTGTACATAGAAAATCATTATTTGAAACTTCGTTTAACATGAGCATCCACCATTGCAGCAGTGTATATTTGACAGAAAATAAGGGAAAGCGCAATAGGTCCTTTTAATATGAATACAATATGTGAAACATAAGCAGCAGAGTCACATCAGATATATAGCTGAGATATTAAATTTAACTAAAAAGAGACTAATTGCTTCTGTTTGTTCCTCTTAAAGGTCTGACGGCTAAAATGCAGTATCGCCTTCAAATAGAATAAATAGAGGCAGAAAAACGTTGGTAAAAAACTATTAATAATTAACAGTATCAAGTGTAAAAGCATAAATGTGTTAATCTTTGCAGTAAAAGATTAATGTAGATCTTTTTTTCATAGAAATGGAATCTGCTGTTAATTTCTGCCCACAGTGTAGTTATGGGTCTGAGCCACCAGAGGGTGCTGTGACCCTCCAGCGTGCCCTCCACCTTCACGGCTCAGGTTTTGCTGGATGTCCCTGCACGAGTCTTTAGAGCCACTGTCTTTATCCAGGTTGTTACAATGCTTGTGCTAAAAAGCAGAAAAGGGTCAGCTGATGGAACGACTGAATGTGTCTGTCAATTAAAACAGTTTTGCAACAGCAACCACAAATCTGTTTTTCTTTCCCATACGTGGATGCATGTGAGGCCGAATCTGCTTCGGATCAGCTCAGATTGTTGTTTTAGAGAATGATAAAAATGCAGTGCATCATCAGTGTTTACAGGGTACATTTGAAAGTCAAATGAACAGCTATGTTTTCATGCTTACTTGGCACAGTCTGGAACAGAGACGTCTGGACACATAACTCACCGGGAGACCTGAGTCAAAAACAGGCTGTGGATATAAATATGTATGAGGTGAAGCTGCGAGCTCATCATTAATTTGCAGTGAATCGTTTAAGCACAAAAAGAGCATGAAGAATTAGACTCATGCTCTCAGTGCTAATTGTACCTTTTAGGGGTCCAAAGGTGTGTCAGTGGGGCAGCACCCTCTGAGGTATCGCTGTCATACCTTTGTGGTTTGTAGCTTACGTAAACACTCTTAAACCTCTGGGGATAATTTTCTTTTATCTTAATATAACAATTTAAAAACAGATGAAAAACTTGATTATAGAATGACTAATTTTTTATTAACAGCATTCAGTGAAATGCACGGGCCTTTGTCAGAATGTATTAAATGGTTTAATTTATCTTAAATCTTTAAATCTTCAAGTGTAAAATTAACATTTTAACAAACGCAGACCGTCTCCTGATACTGCACATGAAAATCTGGAAGAAATGGTGCAAACGTGCACCTTTTATTGCTTGTGCACAAAAGCTTACTGGCCACTTTATTAGGTATACCGTGCCAGTACCAGGTTAGATTTTCCTTTTGGCTTCAGAGCTGCCTCAGTTGTTCATGGCAAAGAAGATGCTGTCCATGTTGATATGGCAGCGTCACACAGCTGCTGCAGATGTGTCAGCGCCACATCCATGATGAGAATCTCCTGCTCAACCACATTCCAAAGCTGCTCTATTGGATTGAGACCTGGTGACTGTGGAGGCCTTCTGAGCACAAAGAACTCACTGTTTAAAAACCCAATTTGAGACGATTTGAGCTTTGTGACACGGCACGTTATTGTTGTGCAAGCAGAGACACTGTGGTCATAAAGCGATGGACGTGGTCAGCAACAATACTCAGGTGGGCTGTGGTGTTGTGGCTCTCAGTGTGCCAAGAAAATATCCCCCACACCATTACAGCACCCCCACAAGTCTGAACCATTGATGGGATGGATCCAAATTTTCATGTTGTTTATGACAACTTCTGACCCTTCCATATTGTTCAATTTTAGTACGTCCGTGCACATTGCAGCCTCGGCACTCGGTGTGGTCTTCTGCTGCTGTAGCCCATCTGCTTCAAGCTTCAACATGTTGTGTGTTCAGATGTGCTCTTCTGCATACCTTAAGTCTCTCCAATTCTCCTCTGACCACTGGCATCAACAAGGTACACACAAAGAAATAGAGGTACGAGAATGGACCTAAAAAGGTACAAAGCTTTTTCGCTCCAGCTGTACCCTTTTGAGTACAATATTGTACCTCCGAGTCTAGGAATTTTGATTTTGTACCCTTGGGGTGATTTACTGTGGACCTTCAGAGGTACAAAAATCACAATTCCTAGGCTCAGAGGTACAGTGTTGTACTCCACTAGGGTACAGCTGGAGCGACAAAGCTTTGTAACTTTTTAGGTCCATTCTCGTACCTCTATTTCTTTGTGTGTAGGTGTATCTAATGAACACCCAGAACTGGGTGAAATCAGCATAAATCATAAACTAATATTTGATCAGTTCTGGTTAATCCTGCCTATCTGCACCCAGGGCGTGCTCCCAAAAAAGATTCCTGATCAGTTCCACTTCCTGGTTAAACGTAGTTTAAAAGGATGCACCAACCAGAGTTTGTCAAAGTGTGAAAATCATCATTTCTGTAAATTGTTACAGTTGTTTCAAAATATTATAACTGTTGTTTGAGTTTATTTTGCAGTAATTTTACTGCTCGGGTCCACTCGTTATCACTTTGTTTGTGGCCCATGAATTAAAATGAGCTGGACAGCCCTCGTTTACACTGACGGATTGATGCGTAAGCAGTCTCTTTCTCTTTGAGCTGCTGAATGGAAGACGAGTTGATAAGAAATTCCTCTAGGAAAACAAACTGTAATAATAGTATAAATAGCTTCAGTTTTTAGATGAATGCATTTTCCACCACTGGTTTTGAATCCAGAGCTTTTGTTTCCATTGCAGTATTATTTATTTAATAATTTGTTTCAGACACTAAGGAGGTGTTCCCAGCACAATTTGTACCCACTCGGCTTCAACAACACACGTCTCGCTGATGATAATAAACAGCCGGGGCCTTCTAACGTGTGCGTTCCAGGGGACTTGAATCTGAGCGAGTGGTTCCCTACAGGGAGCGTAACATCATTTCAGATTCCTTTTTAGTGATGCAATGAACATTCCCACATGTTGGTGCGAGGGACGTTCACAGGCCGTGTGAGCCAAACAAAGAAAACCAAAATACTTTACTTTATAAGAGCGATGGGAGCTGCTGGAAACAAAAACAAGACAAAACATGGTGTTTAAAAGGACTGTTTTTAGTTCAGTCACTGGCAGGCATAAATTATAAATCGCTGCCAAGCTTTTGTTTTAGCTTTTTCTGTCTGTGTGTGTTTTGGCTGAGCTGGTTTCCTTTAATTTGACTATGAAATACAACTAACAGGGCTGGATTACTGACTGCACTCCCACACCCAGAAGGGCCCTGCAGAAAATCTATTCACTGATAATTATTATGTCATATCAGGTTACTAAAATGTTACTAAATAGTAAATATGATAAGTATAATGACTTTTTCTTATACTATTTATAGGCACTCTGAAATAATACAAAGGTTAGGTAAAGATTATCACAGAAAAGAGTCTGCCTGTGCTTCAAACATAAGATTCAGCTTTATTAATATTAACTCAAAACCATAATCCTTCCTTAAACAACTCTTGCTAGCTTGCTAAAGCTGATATCTTGCTAGCACGCGCAGGATGATTTTTGCCATGGCACACAATCGTCTCATTATTGTTGTTTTTTTAATGTTGTCATGTCACCACATTATTACCTCGCCCACTGATAGGTGGACAGATTACGTTTTCAGTCGTGACTGTTAGCAGGATAACTCGGAAGATTATGAAGATTTGGATGAAAATTTCTGGAATTGTTGGAACAGTTCCAGGCTCGAGAATATCTGATTTCATTTTCAAAGTCAAAGGTCAAAGGTCACGTTTACTGGCAAAATTCTAATATTTCACAGAATTTTTCATCTATCATGATGATATTTGGTATAAACAATTACTGCTGATTATTCATTGTCTTTTCCTATTTTTAATTTAAATACTCACAATAATGCAAGTGAACTACAAACCCTAGACAAAAATTACACACACATACAATTCACATCCCAGCAAATGTTTGGATTTCTTTTTCATTCTAGAAGATCTTGTTAGGGTACACAAACTGAATAAAATATATCCAGAATCTGTTTATGGAGATCTCATTTTTAAAAATATAAAGATTTAATTTTACAGTTTATAAAAACCAGCGGAATAAAATTCTAGTCTTTGTGATCTCTTGATTTATGATTGAGTGTGACAACATTAGGTGGTATTTATTGCAGCGCAGTATCAGCACATAGAAGTGCAGTACTAATAGTACCAGCACATAGAATAGGGAAGCAAAATGGCGGCGCGCATGGACACAGCAGCTCACGGCTCTCCACTCTAGGAGCTTTATTTGCTTTATGTTTGCGTTATGTTTACATACTCCTTTCTTTTAATTGCACCGGGGGGGGGGGGGGGTGTAA
>VUQK01017633.1:15324-25990 GCA_015106715.1 Bujurquina vittata
TTGCTCTAGATATGGGGGGGGGGGGGGGGGGGGGGGGGCTGTAACCCAATTTCATTGTGAAAATGTACAAGTACAATGTGCAATGTAATTTCTGTAATTTCCCTGACGGAACCCTCCCAGAGGGTTGTCTAATGACAATAAAGGTTTATTTCACTTCATTTTCATATTTCATTCCATTTTTCAAAAATTGGTGTTGGGTGAGATATGCACTCTACTGAGTGCCCTTCCTCACAGCAACAAGGTCCGGGGTTCTAATCCAGTCTGGGGCCTTTCTGTGTGGAGTTTGAATGTTCTTTCTGGGTACTCTGATGTCCCACTGAGACATGCATGGGTTTAGGTTAACTTGCAACTCTAAACTGGACATAGGTGTGACGGGTTTGTCTGCTCTGGTGACGTGTTGAAGGTATGGCCTGCCTCTTGCCCTTTGACAGCTGGAATAGGCTTCTGTGACCCTGAAATGGATAAATGGAAGAAAGTGGATGGATCGATGTTAATAGTTAAAAATATAAGTTAAAAATGGTATAAACATACAGACAGCTGTCCTAGGACATTAAAAATAAGAAATATAATTAAGTGTACATCTTCTGGTTTGGTAACATCAACCGTTAAAAATAGATATTATTATCATCATCAACAATAACAACAAAAACAACAACAACAACAACAACAATAACAACAACAGTTTATAAAAAGACGCTGATGACAATAATTATGTAGAGTTGCTGACTGTGTCCACTTTGTCACCTCTTAAGAGTTATTCGCTCACTGTGCATTGACTTCACATTCCCATAGGAAGTGAGTGGAGCTGCTCTCAGCCAATCGGATCTGCGGATAACGCTCCGACAACAAACAAAAGATCGAGGCTAGCCGAGCTCATCATACTTTGTCGATCCGTCTAGGCTAACGAGAGTAGTTACTTTGCCCCCAGCACCGACCACCTCCCTGTTTTTTTAACTTCTTTGCTCAGATCCCGTGGGGGAGTCTCATTCTCGTGTCTCCATCTGTGGCTTTGTGACACCTAATGTCAACCTGAGCCATTTTCCGCGATCGCTTCGCCTTTGCTGGCCAAGCTAAGCGCGTTAGCCAGGTTAGCTACTCGGCTAACCAGCTCTGGCTACCTCTCTGCAACAACCAGCGAAGTCAGTTAGCTTAGCGTCCTAGCTTGCTAGCTTTGCTAACTCCCCTTTAAAACTTGACACTGACGGACACGGGTGGCTCTGGCTTGTTGCTGACAAGCCACTTTACTAAAACTCGTGTCGTAGCCATGTCTGGACAGTCATCGGGCGGTGGGTTTCTGATGTCGGTGGTTGTCCACGGAGACTCGGCTCTGAACGAGCAGGAAAAAGAACTCAACCAACGGCTTCGTCGCCTCTACCCGGCCATTAACGAAAACGAGACTCCGCTTCCCCGGTCCTGGAGCCCGAAGGACAAGTTCAGCTACATCGGACTATCTCAGAACAACCTCCGTGTACACTATAAAGGTATGACACAGAGCTACGCTCTGGATTTTTTGCACTTTTATTACCAAATGCTAACGCCATATTAGCTTAGCTTCACGGTTAGCGGATCAAAGCCAGCTGTCGTTGTGGCTAAAAACAAAGTCGGCTAAGCTAGCAGCTTCACCAACAGCAAGACAGAGGACATCTTGCAACCCGACCAGCTGGCGAGGTGTAGCCACAGCCAAAATTGACTTACTAGCACGTTAGCTTTCCTGCTACCTTGTTAACCAGCTTGTCAGCTCAGTTTTCAGCCATCAAGAAGCTTTCACGGCAGCCAGCCTGTCGAGCTAACTTAGGAAACGTATTTAAAAAAAATAATTCCTAGCCAAAGTACATCTAATGATTTGAGTACCAGATTCACACCGTTCAACGCTGGCCAGAATGAACCAAGGCTAGACAATCCTCTGTTGGGCTAATGTAGCGTTATTTTTTTCATTATTAAATATCAGGGCATGGTGTGTTGCATATCATGATCACCCAGGTCAGAGGGGATCTGCTGGGCTTCCAGTGAATGGCTGTTGTTGACAGGATATGCAGAGGTAGTTGGAGTAGTTTCTTAGCAAGGCTACCAAAAGGGCTTTTTTTTTAGGCAGGCCTACAAGAAAAGGCTAGTGTTTTAAAAAGAAAAAGAAAAAAAAAGGTGTAACTGCTTCCTGGGTGTGTACTACTATTCTAGGTCTGTCTGGCCCTCTGCACACACTCTTCCTTGTTGCAACTAGAATGTTCTGCCTTTGTGCAGCAAATCCACCTGAATCTCGTACAGCAGCAGCAACTTTAACATTCAGACATGTAAAACTTTTACGTGAAGCTACCGCCAGGGAACAAATCACCACTTACTGAACAATTTCTTTTCACAGCAGGATTAAGCTGTAAAATTGAGGCCTTCTAGGATTAACCACATCTTTAGCCGGATGACATAAATAAGCTACAAATGTAAAAACATTTGATTTTGAGGGAGATAGTCTTGGTCTCGCTCATCTCAAGTTAATCTGTTAATTTTATTGAACCTAAATGTCAGGTATAGGTGTATATATAAGGCCTGTCCCTTAATTAGCAAATTATTAATATAATTATTCTGACAAGAATTATGTGTAATTTTAAACAAATGTGTTAGCAATTCAGGTATATCAAAGCATTTTGTTGTTTTGTTGACTAGAATATGAATAATGTCTGGATTTGGTGGGTAAAAATTTAGCTTTAGTTCAGGTCAACAAACATTTTTCACCATTTGTCTGTTTTTGGGGAAATTCATTTACATTTGAGGAAATAAAGCATGGTAGATTAATAACATTGTAACAGTAAACGTCCCCAGTAGTTTTTCTCCATCTTGAGATGTTTCTTGAGAGAATAACATGACTGTTAGTCATTGGCCTAATCCACATTTCCACACCACACACACAAAGACTGGAAAAATTCAAAAGGAAACTGTAATAAGTAATAGAAAAATTTGAAAATGTACACATGACGTTATCTTGTGAATTCAGTTGCAAATTCCCACTAAGTAATAATGACATTAACTAATGATAATGCTTTATTTATATAGGTTATTTGTAGGCACAATAATGACTGCTGTGGTCTTTGTTTTTAGTCGGGTGAGATCAGTCCATTGATTAGTTTATTTACACAACCTTAATCCTTTAGCCATTCTGGTTACCGATTAATAATTTAAACCTTTTATCTACTTGAAGTGGAAACCATTGTTAATTTGAGGTGTTCAAAAGTGTTCCGCTCAGCTAAACATTTTTAGATTTTTAAACTCTCTACAATTTTAAAAATTAGAAGAGCAAGCTTTAAAAAAAAGCAGATTAATTGAAACTGAAAATGATAACGTTTCATGTTTTGTATAGAAATATGATCAATGTGGGTGAAATCTTAACTGCTTTGTTTTCGTATTTCTATCTGGGAGCCATTTTGCCTGTAGAACAGTTGTAAAATGGAGGTGAGGTATTTTACTTTAGTCCATCTACATCAGTTTATTTTTCATAACTGAAGGTTCTGGGTATTTTTAATATTAATTTAACTGGATTTTGATGGGTAACCAGGTGTTTCAATGGTCATGTATAAACAAATGCCTTCTCTTTGGTTAAGGAGTATTGATTAATATTAAGGTTAAAATTTCCACTTTGTTATGACTAATTGTATATTAAAATCTAATCCAGTATTATGGTCTGGACACACATATAAACTTTACAGATGGATCTTGTTTCTACATGAAGACAGTCAGGTGAAATTATACTTTTTGTTATTAAGATCGTTTGTGTGTGTGTTTGTGTGTTTGTGTGTGTACACAAACCAGCCTTTAGGTAAACATTTTATATTTTGTCAGATATTCCCATTCTGGCATACCTCACCAAACTCAATATTTTCTACTTAAATAGCATTCAGATCTTTATTAATAAAATCAATTTATTTGATCTTCAATTGTAATGACTACATGCCATTACTAAGTGATATACAGCAGTGTAAACATGTGATTTATGACCCTCATGATGCTGTTAACAGCTCTGCACTGTGGCTTTCTGAGCTAATGTTAACTTTAAAGACTGGCATTACAAGCTGCTTCAGATTCAAGACATTCAGAGTGACAAGCTTATCACCACTGAGGCATGTTTTGCCCAGGCGTATTCATAAACATGTCACTGAGTATGTCAGTGCAATGTTTCTGGATTACTCAGCGAGTCTTCCCCTCATACAAACCTGTATATGCTTTCACATTTTCATAGCATGTCCATCCACATATCCTTAATGGCAGACTGTTAGATGTGGAAAATATGCCACCATGGAAAGTAAATTATGCAATATTTACAAGTAAAGTGTTACTAAAATGTAACTCAACAAATAGTGGGACATGCAGTATTTTCCTTCAGGCTCCTTTTATTTATAGATCCCAACTTAGGCTGTAAAATTTTTATGGTATAGTGTCTCTGCAGAGGGCCCACCTCTCTTCTGATCCAATTTAACTGGAACTCTGACATTATTTTCTCTGTTTATAGTGGGTTTTTTTCTTTTCCTCATTGATGGGTAAATCTGCTGGAGAGGTGTGTTTTGTGCTTCTTAATCACTTTGATCAGGCTTTATAATTGCTGGCCTCAATTTAATCCCCGATACAGCTTCTCATGCCGAAAAAAATTCTACATACATCCTAAACTGGCCTTTAAATTGCAGTGATATTTGGTCGTCAGCCAGAGTAACTGCAGAAAAGCCTCTGTGTGTCTTGGCACTCAGCATGTGTCCCATGCGCTATAGTCATTTGTAATAACCACGCGCTTCTGTGTTTGACCCCAACCTGAAGGTCATGGCAAAACCCCCAAAGATGCTGCATCAGTACGGGCCACCCACCCCATCCCAGCTGCCTGCGGGGTCTACTACTTTGAGGTGAAGATCATCAGTAAAGGCCGTGATGGGTAAGAGCATCATAAAACATTTCAGACTCCTGCATCACTTTTAGCGGTTTTAGTAGCTTGGACTACAGGATGACTGGGTCATCCAAAGTGTTTGGGCAAAATATTTCAAAATGGTGATCATCACTGTCAAAACTTTTTGCTATAGACTTATAAAAAATGGAAAGTGAAGTCTGCTGGTAGTGCCTTAAACTGCTTTATTTTTTATGGCCACCAGACGGCAATCATTGTGATTGCAAATAGACTTTTTCCAAGATGGCGACAACAAAAGGGTTGAGCTCAACCTGGACTTCACAAACTGAACGACCCACAGTGTCAACATCCATCTTTTATGCGCTCTGTTGTTATGTGCTTAAAGTTGTTGAAGGGCTCAGAGGAGTCACTAATGTAGCAATAAAGTCACAACATTTTTAACAGTGAAGCTTGATGTCAGGTGACCAAGAAATGGTAAATATTTCAACATAAGAAATTCAGAAATCTCAGAATTGAAAACTGAACACTTATCCAGCAGCCACAGGAATAGTCTAATACTAAAGTTAAGCTCTACTAAGCATGCTGGCATTTTTATGTATTAATATTCTAATGGAAAATTGCCCAGTTGAATAATAATCTAAGTGCTAAGTGTTGCCACCACTTGAGGATTTTGTAGTGCAGTTGTGCTATCCACTAATGCTCATGCAACCATGTGAGGTTTAGAAATTTTTTTTCTTCATTGGGATTCTAGTAAAGTTATTGACTTGAAATTTCTCCAAAGCTGGTCAGCACTCATTTATCGTGTCTGAGCTGCTCATTGGGGTTCATATACTTTAAAAAAATAAATACATTTTTTTTTAAACACAAAGTGTGGCTAGTGGCCAGCACGATGGTGCGGTGGTTAGCACTGCTGCCTCACAGTTGGAATAACATCTGAAAGGCCTGGGTTTGATTCCACCTTGGCCCGGGCCTCTCGCTGTTTGGAGTTTGCATGTTCTCCTCGTGTCTGCGTGGGTTTCCTCCGGGCACTCTGGTTTCCTCCCACATGTCCAAAGACATGACTGGGGTTAGGTTAACTGGATATTCTAATTTGCCCATAGGTGTGAATGTGAGCATGAATGGTTGTCTGTCTCTTTGTGTTGGCGTACCCTGCCTCTCACCCCATGTCAGCTGGGATAGGCTCCAGCACCCCCCGCCACGACCCTGAAAAGGATAAGCGGCAGCAAATGGATGGATGGATGGAAGTGTGGCTAGTTGCTTAAAGTATAAAGTCCAAACATGTCTAATCTGGGTTTCCACGCACTGTAACGCTGCAGCAATTTGACTTGTGTTGTGGATGTTTAAGACAGACTTCAGTCAGCTGTACTCAGTGTAATTGTTGTTTGGTCCTATGAGAGCGGGAGGTAGAAAAAAAGCAGTTTAGTTTCATTTAGGAAATTGTTTTTTAACTGTTTAGGACTCCAGATTGTAAACAGTTATGAATCCTTAAGTTATCCATTATATTTAAAGGTGTAAGTGAAAGGTTCTGGTCCTAAATTGAGACCTCAGGCATTCCCATGGTGGTCTCAACCAGCTAACCCTGCTTGACCCCAGAAGAGTCAAAAAGTCTTCACATTTAACTGGAGTTCTGTCAGAGTATTTTGAGAACACACAAAGTTAAATATTGTGTGCTTCTAAAGTTCAAGTGTTTAAACTAACCGTGTGGCTCATCTCAGCTGGTCCGTCACTCTTAACACTGCAGCCTGAGAGACGTGCATGCATCTCTACTAATGTGATTATTATCATTTATTATTTCAACTAATGCTTTGCCATTAAAATATAAAAACAAATAGTGTGTCTGATGGCTTTAAATGTGCCAGAAATCTCAACATTTTCAATTTACTCAGACAGAAAAAAACAAATAATGATATCTGGGAAAAAAAAACCCCAACCCAGTTCAGAATGGGAGCGCAGTGGACGCAGTCATGACCGATCCTCATACACCAAAGGCATTAAGTCTGTGTTAATTTATTTGACCTATGTATTTTTGTAAGTTTTCAGAAGATTTTATAAACAGCTGGGGTGTTAATTGAGCATTATTTTTAACAAGACTGTATAAATCATTTCAATGTTTGTTTTTTCCCTTTAGGCTGTGACCTTTTATAGTGTGCCAGATTTGCAGGGTTTTCAATGTTGGAAAAACTGCACATTTCAAGTATAAATTTCATTTATGACTGGCAGCTTCATTCTAAACACACAGATAATGATGTCAGATTGATTTTTTTCCCCTTTTCTAACTACATTTACAATCAGAAGGCAGTTAATTTTTGAATAACTTTGTCTAACGGTCTATTACTCATAGATTACCAAATTCCTGTCAGTTTCAGTTTAAATTCCTGCTTATACTTAAACTGGGCAATGCTATGGTAGCCCTGGTCTATGACCTGAATTAAGTACACATTATTTGAATCTGGAGTTTAAAGGATCTTCACATATGAAAACTAAACTGGCAGCCCAACTATCTGGGGAAAAAAAGTGGAGTTATAACTTAGGATGTGAATTTTTGAGTCATTGCTGGATAATTTACCCACAAACCTTTAGAGAAATCTGTTTTTACCATGTTGACTGTAGCTTAAAATGAGCTACAGTTGGTGGAAAGTCTGTGGCGTGATTCATTTCAGCATGGATATGTGACCATTGGTGTACTATTTGATCTCTCTTCATAGGCATACAGATTAACTCTCACCTGTCTGTCCCACAGGTACATGGGCATTGGCCTCTCAGCTCAGGGTGTAAACATGAACAGACTCCCTGGTAAGTTGACACATGTCCATTTGTTGCTGTTGTCTTTGGTGTTTGGGTTTGCTGCATTCTGTACCAGGAATCTCACTTTTCAGTGGGTGTTCTCTTGTGTGAGCCTAACTGCCAGCTTAAGAGTGGTTTAGGATAAACTGGCTAAAGCCGTGACTGAGTTGGTTTAATGTGGTTGTCTGTTAGCTGATTGGATGTGCACGCAAAAAATAAAAAATAGTAGTGCACTTGTGTGATGATCATGGAGAGGACAGGGCCGTGAAAGTAGAATTTTACTTTATTTCAGTTGAGGTTTTCCTGATCCTGTGAAAAACCAAAGCAGAAAACAAACAAACAAAACCCACCAAAATATGTTGCATTGATTCAAGAATTCTGATGTTTTTTTTGTGTGCATGTTTTTATTAAAACTCTCCTTTCCTAATACGTCATCCAGGACAACCGTTAATACAATAGAAGGAAAACACATTAGTCTCTGGACTTTGACAGTTACAAAAACAAAAACAGTGTTAGCATAATGACTGCTTCGTTATTAGAGCCATAAGTGACAAAAGCATCCAAAGCAGCAGCGCTTTTTCTGAGAAACAGCTGGAGGTTCTTCATCAATCACTTGATCAGGAAGTGAAGAACAAAGATCTTTGTAGTTGCTCCATCCACCGCTGTTTGTTTCACACTGAAAAATCTGCATTGTGGAAGTTAAAATATGCAGATGAACTGTTAATATGAAAAAAAGCATTTCTTATCCAATTAATCAATGGAATAATTGATAGAATACTCTATTACTAAAATGATTGATAGTTGCAGCCCTAATCCATACGTATGAATCCGTCAAAGAAAAAAAAGAAAAAAATGGCCGCAGTTATATCCATAGAGGCCCGAGCTGTTTACTGTACCAGGCTGTGAATGTGTTTGTTCTGCTGTAAAATTTGACATTTTGAGAGTCCACAAGAACTGACTCGCTTCTGGAGCTAAGTGGTCATTGGAGGAGCTGCACTTTTGGCGCTCTTGTGTTGTCACTTTTGCACCTTTTTATACTACATACAAGTTTTGTGTTTATTGTTTATTTTATTTTTTTTTTGCAGCTGCTGCTGACAATATGCATTTAAGTTTAATATCTTAGGGCTTGTACTATGAAGCAAGTCAACCTGCCTCTGGTATTGTTTAGTTTTATGGCATGATTGAAGGGGGGAGCAGCCAAGACCAGTGGCTGGAAAGGAAATGGGTCTAAAAGCTGGACAAAGTTTAAAAGTTTGCTGGTGAAAATCAGCATTGTAGCAAAATGAGGAAGGAAAACTACCAAAATCCCAGAGTGTGAAATATTAGTTAATGATCAGGGCCGTCATATTGAAGTGTCTAAATAGGCTCATATGACTACCCCAAGTAGATCCTGTTATAATTAAAACGCTGTATTCCAGTAATAGGAGGATTATTCATTCAGCTGTAGCATAGCCCTGATGGCGTTAAATCGGCTTGGGAGTGGGGAAAAACATAAATAGAAAAAACCTAATTCAAATTCTTAAGTAGGCTTAGTGGTACGTCTTCTATAAAGTCAGCAAGTACAAGTCTATAGAGTCAGCCTGTTTTAGGATTGTGTTGCCATACTAAGGCCTACAGAAAAATGAAATCTAATTGAAATTGCTGAAGCAAACAGTGAAGTTCCTCTGAGAATGTTTCTCATTGATGGCTGTCAGGGCAAGTCAGGAGGTTTATATCCAGGGATCTCCGTAAAGTTTCATGCAGCTCCTGAGCACCACAAGGACAACATGCTCTGCTGTGGATTTCATTCATCTATAGTGCCAGCAAAGGTGTTGTGTACAGGATTTTAGTGCCGGATTGCCCTGCGCTGTGCCAGGTGGAGAATTTGAGCCATTGGCTCCCAGAACAAATCACATTCCTTCTGCCTAAAACCATACAGAGAGGCTAAAGGAACATTTCACCTTAATTTCTACATCTCAGTGGACTAAATCTTTCTAACTTTGATAAATACAGCTAGTGTCCGCCTCCAAACTAATCGTTTAAAAACTATAAATTTCACCAAAACAGCCATTACTAACACAAACACCATCCTAAAAAGCTAACAGTTTTAATGCTTTTTTTCCTGTGAGGCACATGTTGGGTCTGGGGTGTAAACGGTCTCTTAAAAAATCAGAACTCTTCCAAAAAGACGTCGCTGATGTCTGTGGGATCAGAAACGCCAGGGTTAGACCTTGCTAACCTAGTTTGCTGTGTAAGACAGGCCTTTAATGTGTGGAAAGTTTGAGACTGTCACCATGTAATCCGTATATCCGAAGGTGATTTTTGACCTGTTTTTATTATTTATAAGTCAGAAACCAAAACACAAGACAGTGAATATTCATGGTATGAGAAAATGTCATGAATCGTATTATTAATTAATTAATTACGGAACTGTCCAGTTAATGTTGAGGTGTTGACAGACCACCATTGCTTCCTTTAACAAGGATACAGACTTCTAAGATTTTCGGTCAAATTAATATTTTTTTAGGGGAGGAAAGGCTCCATTATATCCACAAAGATGGATGCGATGAAGAAAAAGGTACTGTTTCAGAATGTGTGTTCTTTGCCGTGACTTTGTAGCACACTGTAGACGTCACCCCAATGCTCCCCTGAGGTTATCAGGCCAAACAGGACTCCAGGCACCCCACCACCAGTTTGAAAAGTGGACCCACCCAGAGGCTCCAGTCTCTTCGTACAAAGATAACAGGAGGCCTTAGTGCCAGCTGCAGAGTCTCCGCTGATGGATAGATGCTAATGAAAACTCTGTAATTGTGGAGGACTGATGCCAGACTGCTGCTGAGCTGAATACTGTCCTGTAGTGATGAATGCCGAAACGGCAGCATTAATCCTGCGCCTCAGCAGTAACTCACCGGATCCTGCCACAAGGTTTCTAGTGTTAAAACAGCCCAGAAGTCCTCTGTTCTGCTGCAGAGCCCCCCCCCCCCCCCCGCCCACACACCCCGGCCCAAAACCCCCCCCCCCCACCACCCC
>VUQK01017634.1:0-14134 GCA_015106715.1 Bujurquina vittata
AGCCGAAGGAGGAACCACACTCCACCCAGCTGGGAGGAGCCTACCTGCAAAAGCCCTAGATCCCACAGCATATACCATGACAGGTAGTCATAATATTATTGAGCGCCCCCACCATTACACTACCACCATCAGCTTGAACATTTATACAAGGCAGGATGCATCCGTGCTTTCATGTTGTTTACACCAAATTCTGGCCCGACCATCCCAAATGTCTCAGCAGAAACTGAGACTCATCAGACCAGGCAACATTTTTCCAGTCTACTACTGTCCAATTTTGGTGAGGCTGTGTGAACTGTGGCCTCAGTTTCCTGTTTTTAGCTGACAGGACTGGGACCACCTGTGGCCTCCTGTTGCTGTATCACATTTGCTCAAGGTTTGATTTATTCAGAGTTGCTGTCCTGCATACCTTGGTTGTAACAAGTGGTTTACTGTTGCCTTCTTATCAGCCTGAAGCAGTCTGGCCGTTCTCTTCTGACTTCTGGCGTCATCAAGGCATTTTCACCCAGAGAACTACCGCTCACTGGATATTTACACTTTTTCAAACCATTTACTGTAAATCCTAGAGATGACTGTCTGCGAAAATCCCAGCAGATCAGCAGTTTCTGAAATACTCACACAAGCCCGTCTGGCACCAACGGCCACGCCACGTTCAAAGTCACATAAATCACCTTTCTCCCCCATTCTGATGCTCAGTTTGAGCTTCGACTTGATCATGTCTACATGCTTGAATGCACTGAATTGGTGCCATGTGACTGGATGAGAAGACATTTGCATTAATCAGAAGTTGAACAGGTGTACCTAATGAAGTGGCCAGTGAGTATATAAGTAAACAATGCAGGAACAAACTCACCCCTCACCTCCAGCAACAAGAGCTTTTCATTTTTGTCTGGTTGTGTGCTGTAATCCATGCAATTAAAGAAGAAACAGCTTTTGCTTTGATCAGGATTCATACAAATCAGAAAATTGCCAACCAGCTAAATGAAGGAGGAAACCAGATGTTGGGATTATTACATAATAAGTGCAACTGGATTCTAGATTTTTATTGTTAATTCAAATATCAGCAGTTAGCATCCTATATCTACTCTAAAAGCCAAAAAGGAATGCAGTTATGTCACATATGTCGCATAGCAATATACTGCAAGAAAAGTGTATTTACTGTATATCTAAAATAATAATAATAATGATGCCTTCGACTTATATAGCGCTTTTTAAAGTACTCAAAGCACTTTACAGTTTCGTGGACTATTCTTTCACACCTCAATCATACTTGGTGGTGGTAAGCTACTAATGTAGCCCCAGCTGCCCTGGGGCAGTCTGACAGAAGCGTGGCTGCCAATTCGCGCCTACCACCACCAACCACATTCACACTTAAGCAATGTGGATTAAGTGTCTTGCCTAGGGACACAATGACAGCATGCGCTCAGATGGGCACTCAAACCAGCGACCCTCCGGTTGCGAGGTGAGACCTACCCACTGCACCACTGCCACCAATGAGTGCTACTGCTCTGCGCATGTATCTGTTCAAGAGTATTTTGACAAACTTTTAACCTGAATAGCGGACAGAACTTTGTTGCCTCTGAAGGGCTTTTGATCAAGTAGCATGACTGTGAGTACTGCTGACCTTTAGAGGCTGTCTAGTATTAATGTCTGTGTCGCTGTGTGAGGACAGGGGGGTGTTGAGCTATGTGTGCAGCTCTCGCTGAAGGAATTCGTCACCGAGCTGACAGAATATCAGCACCAGCCAAACACTGTTGGAGTGACTGTTGATTTTTTTTTAATATTTGTATAATTGAGCTGAAATCTCTAACAAAACCCATGCATGCTATTAGCATTACTCGCCACAAAGTAGAGCGGGTTCATTTGATCTAGAACCTTTTATTTTGTTATATGTATATAAAGACTTAAAAAAGTAAAACCTTGCAGTAAAAGCTGTTTCCATAGCAAACGTGTGCTTCGCAGTAACTTTGGATTTCACTGAATTCTTCATGACCAAGTAACAAATGGGAACGCTGCTGCTGAAAACGTGCAATCCTCTTTAAAGATGACGCTTTCTCATCATTCACTGTGCCTGCGTTACTGTGGGTAAATTGCACCATCTGATGTTTGTTTACACTGTCTGACTGGAAAAGTACTTTAGTAGGGAGTCAGTTCTCCTAATTTAATCTCAGCTGGAACGCTCATTGTTTAGCCACAGCTCTCATATGCGGCTGAAACTGTAAAATCGATTTAACTGTGTTTCTTTGCACCACTGGGAATTGAACTGAACTCAGAAGTGATTTATATTCATATGTGGATATTCCCTCCTCCTGTGTGCTCCTCTTGAATCGCAACAATTCAAAACAAATTTGAGGACGGGCCTAATGAATGAGTAATGAATCTGGTATATGAACTCAGCACAGCACTGACCTAGTGATGTATCTGGCACAGTAAATCCTCTTTTCATATAGACTCCCAAAGAGTGGCAAAACTGCTACTGCAGTCTTTCTCAGCTACTAAATATATAATGCAGCTCTTCTTGCAGCCCATAGGGATTTCTGCAGATTTAAAGTGAAAGGTCATTTAAAATCCAGCCGTTTATTTGCACGGGACATACAATAATCTCACCGTTGTCCTGAGTCGCAAGCTTCTGTGTGTGCACTCTCCTTCTCATGTGTTGAGATAATGGATTTGGGACACTGCAAAATTCGAGGGAAGACAAATCTTCTCCTGACAACATAATGGGTCATTTGGTCTAATAGTAATATTTAAAGACTAGACTGCAGCAATTTTTCAACTGCCTTCCCTCTCTGCATGAAGAGCTTTTCAACATAATTTTAAAAAATCACTTGTCAATTCTGTTCTGCTCAGAATCAAAGAGTTAAGTTAGAATATTTTTTCCCCGGTATACATAGTAATGAGGGAAGGCTGAGCTTTACTCTTTTTTTGTACTTGTTGTTTGTTTATAGTCAACTATTTGTAAATTATGTCTTATGAGAATCTACACTCTATTGTTGCATGGTCTTTACCTTACAATATAAAGCACTTTGAGGTGACTCTTGTGATTTAGGACTATATAAATAAAATTGAATTGAAATGAATGTGATTTTTGTTTTGTTTTGTACAGGAGTCTGTGCAGTCCTGTGAAAAACTAAGTACACCCCATGATTCAGCAGCTTGTAGAACCACCTTCAGCAGCAATAACTTGTAGTAATCATTTTCTGTAGGATTTTATCAGTTTCTTACATTACTGTAGAAAATTTTGGACCTCTCATCTTTACAACTCTACTTCAGTTCTTTGAGGTTTTTATGCATTTGTTTATGCACAACTCTCTGCAGTATGGAACTATATTTGTGTAAAAAGTGGCATGTGAGATCAAACATAAGCATAGGCGCAGGTATTCGTTGCCACTTGCACAGTTAAATGCCTTGCACATAAATTCAACAAAGAATCCATCAGGCACACGAAAGTGTCTGCTTGGCGAGCGCTGCAGCAGATTCATGGGGAGATTATGGTTCAGTGATGGTAGCACATCGACAGACATCAGCAGCCTCAGACAGTCCGTCTACCTGCAGAGCGCCTCTGTTGTCAGATGGGGATAGTGTCAAATATGTGGTACAGTTGGTCTGTGGGCTGCTCTTTGCTTGTGCTGTTATTGGTCTGTCAATCAGCTGCAGACAAGCACAAAGTTCTTACTCGAACATACAAAGAGCTGAAGTGAAAAAACAATTAAAAGTGTCCACTGCCACGACTATTTGTACTTATGATACTGTATTTTTTAATCTTTGATTTTTTTTTCACTCTTCTCCCATTCCTGGAGAATTCCCCTGTCATTCCCTTCCCTGTTCTGACCCACTTTTCAACCAGTAAGCTTTTGATGACGCACAGCGACATCCATGTAGAGCAATGTGCAGTTGGGATTTTGGAGGACTGCACATGAGCATGTTTGCATTGGTTGACAGCCCTGCTCTGTAGGCTCTCCATATGCAAATGGCTATGCAAAAACACACAGAAACATAAATTGTGCATCATATTCTCACAGGCAGATCTGCTCTTGAAGCTGAATTCTGCTTGCTTGAATTAGACTGATTAGGGCACATTAAAGTATTCCAAATATACACTACCAGTCAAACCTTTGACTGGTAGTAATTTGCCAGTACTTCCTCTGCTACACTGCTACATACCGCTAAAATAACTGTTGACAGTTAATTCAGCAAAATTCCTTTTCCAAATTGTAAACAAATACGGTATAAAACAACCCTTATGTTGCTGCATAATTTTGACATGCTAAACTGAACCTGTCAATCACAGAGGTTGTGGCGCCACTGCTTAAGTTACCAACCACATTAGGGCTTCTCTTCCTCTAGGCTCACCTTTCAAATTGGCAAAAATCTGATTTGAGGGAGCAGAATTCAGCTTCGAAAGCAGAGCTGCATGCAAGAGTGGGAATCTGCTGTAACGCTCGCCAAGCAGACACTCAGTTGGCTGCTGAGTTCTACACGATTGGGCTGTTGATTTTATGCGTGAGGAACTTACCTGTACCTGTGAACTTAAATTATTTGCTGGTGTGATTATTTTTATCTCACATGCCACTTTTGATACAAATATAGTTCCATACTTTAGGTCCCGTCGCAGCATTTCAGTCAGATTGCGGTCTTGACATGCGTCATTGCAACTCCCTGATTCTTTTCTTTTTCAGCTATTTTCTTGTAGATAGGCTGCTGCGCTTGGGATCATTGCCCTGCTACAGGACCCAATTTTGACCACACCTTAGCTGTCAGGTTGATGGCCTCACATTTGACTCTATAATGCTTTGTTATACAGAGGAGTCCATGATCCACTCAGTGACTAGAAGGTGCCCAGGTCCTGTAGCTGCAAAATAAGCCCAAATCATTAGCCCTCCATCACCGTGCTGGACAGTTAGTTTGAGATGTTTGTGCTGATATTCTGATTGGTTTTCTCCAAATGTGATGCTGTGTATTACGGCCAAACATTTCCATTTTGGCCTTGTTTGTCCAAAGGACATTCTTCCAGAAGTCTTGTGGTTTATTTAGATGCAAATTTGCAAACGTAAGCCATGTTGCCATGTTCTTTTTAGAGAGTAAAGGCTTTCTCCTGGCAGCCCTCCCAAATAAGCCTGAAATGTAGCTCTTGGGGTTTGTTAAGTTTCTCTGAGCATTACATGGTCTGATCTTGGGGTAATTTTGCTGGGACATCACTCCTGGAAGATTGTGGCATTGTGTTAAAGCACACCTGAATGCTCCAGACCAGCAAACTGCCACACCTGCAGCTTTTATACATTTGCTCACAATTTATCGTCTTCATTTTTATGAAAATAGTAAGGGTGTACTAAGTTGTCACAGGACATCACAGACTCCTGTGAAAACTTTCTTTTTCATATGACTATAGACCGTTCATACCAACTCTTCAGTACTACATTTGTTATCAAGGAAATACAAGTACGGCAAGAAGTTGCACATCAACTCTCACAATTATAGGTTAAAAAAACAGCTTTGTGACACAGAAACACCAGCTAAACTATGAGATTGGAAGAGCAAGCTACATGAAGCCCATCCATCTTCTTATATGTATCCCTGTGAAATATAAGCACACAGACATTTTTAACTTGATGCTAAAAATCACCAAGAATCTTCCTCTGGCTCTGTTTTGCCACTGATCATCGCTTATTTAGGCCGCACTGTGAAGGCAAAAGATTCAAACTCACAAGAGCTGGTTGCTGAACTGATTATTTTTTCTTAATTTAGCTTATTGCAGAGAAATATTTCAGTATAATCAGAAATAGGCGTTAATTGATTGTGCAATGGTATGGGAAAATCTTGACTGTCAATTGAGCTTTTCAAATTAACAGTGGTGGAGAGCTAGACCCTCGAGCAAACGAAACCAAAACTTAATTCTTAGTTTTACTGTATTCTAATTTCCCACAGTAGTTGGTTATTTCTTTTTCCATATAAAAGTAGCACCATACATGTTTGAGTGTTACAGCTGCGAAGAGGTTTGTTGGAAACTGTGTTCTAAAGAGAGGTTTGGTTTAATTCTTGAAAACAAGAGACTAGACAAAACTGTCGTAAAACAGTGCATGTGTAACTTACATTGCATATTAACCCTAATCCCAAATGCTGGAGTTTCTGAGACAGATTTCCATCCATAAATTTCTTAATTTCTGCTTTATTTTTTTCAACAGTTGTGTGAAATGGCACTGTCCCATGGCTACCTTCCAGTGGTATTCAATCGCCGCAGCCACAATGGCTGCCCGCTCACAACCCTGAAACTGCAGCAGTTTGGTGACCCTGCAGATCTGCGCGAGGCTGTGCGCTACATTCGCTACCGGCAGCCTGCAGGTAGACTGTATGCAGTGAGCGAGAGCTCAGGGTCGGGCCTTCTGCTGTCATACCTGGGAGAGTGTGGATCATCGAGCTACGTGACGGCGGCTGTCTGCCTGTCTCCTGTGTTCCGCTGCCAGAGCTGGTTTGAGAGTGGGCTGTGCTGGCCCCTCCAATGGGCGTTGGTGCTGTACCAAAAGATTTGTCTCAGCAGGTACAGAGGAAGGGATTAGAACCAGAGGGAAATTTGGGTGTAAATCGGTTATTGATAGAGTGATCGCAAAACAGTGAGGTAAGGTAAGGTAACTGCTGTGCATAGCCACATAAATATAACAAAGGCAAAAAAGAAGTCAGAAGTTTAAACAAGTGATAAAATCCCCTAAAGAAATGTGAGCAACCTAACTGATCATCTGACATGTATCTAATCCATTCTGACTTGTCTGTCTTGGGGATATTACTGCATTCCCAGGCTATAAATTCTGTATTAGTTAATATTATTTGTTGTTAGAATGTAAGTGTGAAGATTAATTCCAAATAACTCAGTAACAATTCAGGGATTCAGTTGTGGAACAATTTAATTCAGCTTAGGCTGGGACAAAGTGCAGTCATGATAAAGATAAGGGCAGTGTATCACAAGACAAGGAATTTAAGCTCTTTATATACTGTGGCTTACATTTTGGGATTGTGACACAGGATGTATAAATGTGAGCTATACTAATCAGTCAAATATGTATTTTACCAACCATAGCAAAGCAATAAAAGAACTATAGAAATACTATTGTATAAAAATAAAATTTTCCTTTAATGACATTTGACAGCCTGCAAAGGAAATAAAATAGCTCAATGAGGCTGCTATACACCATGTGATAATATCCTTTAAGAAGAAAAATCGTGACTTCTTAGAAGGCCGAAACAGACAAATAAGTACTCACAAACCTTTAATTGGAAAGGCACAGGCAATTTTGGGAAACAATCATGTTACTGTAGCAACTAATGGCTTGCTCAGTGTTGAGTCACTGATTCTGAGACATCGTGACCCAGACAAAGTTTCTCAAATCAAGGCCAGTGAGGAGTATGTGACCCATGCAGCGCTTGTGAATTGATTTGCTATTTGTTGTCTCTGGTTACATATCTGTGTGTTTTGTGCATGTGTATGGATAGGTACAAGTCTGCGCTGGCTGAGATCATGCAAACAGACACCCTGTTCTCCAGCCATTCTTTGCGCGGCTTGGAGGAAGCACTGTTTTGCCAGCCAGGACACCTGGATTCTACACCTACAGCACCAACAGGGAACAACTGTAGCAGCAATACTTCAGGTGCCTGGGATGCTTACTGGGAACACAACGAACCCTTAAGAGATGTAGATGAAGTGGCTATTCCTGTTTTGAGTGTGTGTGCTAAGGATGACCCTATCCGTGGAGACACCCAGTCCGCGGTGCCCTTGGAACTCTTCGAGACAAATCCACATTTTTTTCTCCTCCTAACTGACCACGGAGGTCATTGTGGTTTCTCCACCCAGTCCGAAGGGAGCGCTGCTGGTGCTTTGGGTGCAGTGGGATCTGCGGCTGCATCAAACAGAGGGATGGAGAACCATGGGATCAACTGGAGCCACAGAGCTTCACTGGAATTCTTTAGGGCAACCACGGACTTCTTCAATGCAGAGGAGAGAGCAAAGCAGCTTCCTTCAAGGAGGAGGGGGCTGGGAGGAGCTGCAGGAGGAAGGTTTTTTCGCCACCGCAGTGTCAGTACATGTAAAAGAGTGCCAGCTTGTTCTCATAATATCCATGCTATTTACAGCTGGCAGAGATCCTATACACGATGAGAGAGCTTAATGGAAATTAAAGGTACCCTGTGTAGTTTCTGTGTAATCATGCAAAATTATATTTACATTCAGTTATTCAGTTTTAGCACACCAAAAGGGAGAAAGTTACTTTCACGTTCAGATACACTGTTTGTATCCTTGAGGTTTAGGGATAGTGCATTCATCACCTCATCAGACACGTGCATCGCTGGCCCCTGTTTACATCCATATTTATCCATATGTGGGTTTCTTATTCCCTGGTTTAACACCATATGTGCGTACATTTGCATTGTTGTGTTTGCATGTGAACTCATAACACTGCTAAATATCAAAAATACCGCAGGGCACCAGCAATGTGTGACTTTAATGCTTCTGATGCTGTTCAGGCTTGGGATGTGAAGGACTCAAATTGTTCTCTGGCTATGTGACACTCACTTGAAAGTGTTGTGACAACCAAAGCTTGAAAAGTGTTGGGATTGTGCAGCACTGAGTCGACGGAGTACTTTTTAAGTGAGAGAGTGTGTGCACATTGTTTTCCAACTGTTAATGTGAGCCATAAACCACTAGGATAGAAAAATGACAGGCCACAAGATTGCATGCGGTTCTTATGTTTAACGGGCCAAAAGTGATACTAAAAACTCAAAGTATGAGTATCTCTAATTTTTTCTACAGATAGATTCAAGTCCTCTTAATGCCAGCTGTTGCAGGAATTTCTCAGTTTTAGTAGCACGCTTGCAATACATTTTACTGATCCAATTCATCTGCCTCACATTTTACCTTGTTTGCTACATTTGTGACCACATTTGCTTTGATATTTCAAACCTCACCATGTATTGTATCTTACTGTTCTTAGTGAAAGTATATGTATTGGCCCAAGTCTTATGCCTGGGATTGGAAGAAAAACAAATCCAGACTTTGAGAATAATTTGAGCTAAATGTTAATAAAGTTTAATCATCTAATCCACAGTTTTTATATACATTAATGAGAGTTCAGTGTATATGTTTGCTACTGTGCTGGAAAATATCCTGTGATGAACTCATACGTGATTAGCAGGCCTGTGTTATTGTATGTGAGATTTCCTGTCTCATCATTTGATTCTGTGGTCCAAGCTGCTCTGGATCTGCAGGTGGTTGTGGTTTTACTCTGAGTAGGAGAATTTGGGACGTTTTCTTTGAATTCACACTTCTGCATTAAAAAAAATACAATTTTAAAAAGATTATTTCTGTTTCATATGAATTAAGGAAAAGTCGAGGTTTGTTGTAGCAGAAATCAGGACATGAAACTACTGAGCACAAATGATTGCTGTCTTCTTTTTATAGAACAAGCTACACCCACACTTAATATGTTATAATATGTGACAAAATGAAATTAAAAGTATACTGAGTGAACCAAGTTGCCAGACTTCTCTTCTGTGTCTGAATTTAATAACAGTTAAGTATATTCCTCATTAATAATGAGCAAGTTGTATGATATTATGTCTTGTTCTGTGTTCCATATCTCATTAAAGCTATGACCTGTGGTCTTGTCAACCCTTAGTGCTCACAGACATAATCTATTATAGCAAAATACCCACGGCCTTATTGTGTTGTGTTGTGTTCTGTGTGTGTGTGTGTGTGTGTGTGTGTGTTACAGTCACTGTAGCGTTTGTTCTTTCATTGAGCCTTATCCACTCAGACAGCTGCAACCCAGCAGTGTACACACTGAAATACACAAAATGTGTGCTGGCAGACACATTGTCAACATAGCCCCATGGTTAGACACACACACAGATAGAACCAGAAATACGGGCAAACAAGAAAGCTGTCATATATCCATTATTCATTGCTGTGAAACAGTACACTTACATGTTTCAGATCACCAAACAAATTTTAATATTAGAAAATGATGAGGTGAAGAAATACAAAATGCAGTTTTGAGAGGGGAAAAAAACCTGCCTGTCCTTATATGGAAAAGTAATTGGCTGACCTACCAAAATTACTCCAAGAGCGAATCGACGGCTCATCCAGGATGTCACAAAAGAACCCAGAACAACATCTAAAGAACTGCAGGCCTCACTTGGCTCAGTTAAGGTCAGAGTTCATGATTCAACAATAAGTATGAGACTGGGCATTTCATAAAAAGAATATCACACCAGCAGTCAAACCATGAAGTGTGATGGTCTGGGGCAGCTTTGCTGCTTCAGGACCTGGACAGCTTGCCATAATTGATGAAACCATGAATTCTGTTCTCTTCCACAACATCCTGGTAGAGAGCAGGACCATTAGCATATGCCCTGACGCTCAAGCAAAATTGAGACATGCAGCAGGACAGTTATATGAAATACAGCAGCAAGTCCAACTCTGAATGGCTAAAAAAAAGAAAGAAAACTTTGTCTAATATTAAAATGTGTTTGATGATCTGAAGCAGTGTGGTGTGACAAATATGAAAAAAAGAAAAGAAAAGAAAAATCAGGAAAGGGGGCAAATGCTTTTTAATGGCACTGCATATACTACTAAATTAAAGTGACACCAAGACACAGCAAAGAAATCTGTCAATCTGTTGCAGGGCTAGCACACTGAGACAGACAATGATTCACAACTACAACCAATATAGAATCACCAATCAAACTAACCTCATGCACATTTATGGGAGGAAGCCCCAGCCTGGATTCGAAGCCAAGATGTGCTTGCTGTGAGGCAACAGTGCTCACCAGCTCACCACTTTACCACGTTGTTTCATTTCCTGCGAAGTATCAAGTAAAAGCTGTGTTTACAGAAAGCTTTCATCAAATATTCAAAATCAGTTTGCCATACGAATATTCTATTACAGCCAAGTAATCGTCACCCATGTTATCAGAAGAAGTCAGTTTTCTCTTAACCGCCACACAATCATGCCTAACCAATAGATGGCGTGAAATATGTTTACTTCAGCAGTGTGTGTAAAAATGTATGAGTTTCCTAAAAAAATCTTCAAGGCATTCTTTTTATTAGTATTGTTATTAAACTGGCTCTATAACTCTCCTATTGAGAGTACTGCTTCGGTGTTAAAACGATCAGACTTATCTGTAGGGGCTTTTTTCCCCCTCGAATTATATCTATGCTGCACATGCTGCAAACATGGTGAAAAGCACTGTCAGGAAGGGTACCCCATTAAAAAAGAAAAAAATGTTCTGTCACTGTTGTTGACATGAAGTCAGAAAATTTATGACCGAACAGCTTCCTCGCAATAAATGCTGACTTTCACTGGCCTCCAAGAGATTAAGCTATTAAGATTGAATTGCCCTTTCCCACTTTGCTTATTTAATTCTGACCCAATGGTGTGCCTCGGTGATAAGAGACTGATTTAATTAAAATGATTGATATTTAATTAATAGAACCTGAATTATCCATTGCTTTGATTATGCTAAATCATGGGCTCTCTTGACTTAGCCATAGGCTCAGTTTCACTGAGGTGTGACATCTAAAATCCTGTGTGTTTGTATTGTAGAATAGTGTCAGTAATACACATTTTTCTTTGTTAATACTTTGGAATGGGACAATCTACTGGTACCAATAATGGTATCAGTTAATATTGGTCTTGCCACGCCATCAAGCAAATGATCAGCTTGTTAACTCATCAGCAAATAGGATGACTTTTTATGATTGGCAGTAAACAATGTTTCTTCTACATTGCCCACAAAATAGGAAGTGAATAATGACGAAATCAATATAGTGTAGCCAATCTAATGTAGCCTAGACACATAAACACTCTATAAATATGTATGTACAGTTCTGTGTAGAAGTCTTGAGTTACCCCTCATTTCTTTATATTTTGCTACCAAGGAGTCAGTTTTTCTTTTTACGTTTTTAAATTGGTCTTGAGCAGTAGTTCTCCAGTCTTTCTGAAGGTCTTTCAATATTTTACTTTGGACATTGGCTACTTTTTCCCTCATTTTCAGTCCAGTCCTTGTACCTGACTATTTTCAGAGAATCTTTTTTTGTTTGTTAAGCCACCTAACACTAACCTATGAATAGTTCAAGCAGAAAAAAAGGCACCAAGTTCAAGGGACAAACAAATGTGTCCACACATAATGGAAAACTTAGCAAAGAACCAGTTTGTATTGTATGTTTCAACACTTTATCATTAGTTAAATGTATGAAAAATCTCAAAGATAACACAGTTTGACAGGCACCAAATTAGTATTTTTGAACCAACAAGATGATTCCTAAAGAGCTATTAGCTGAAAACAAGAACTGAACTGAAAATGTGTTTTAAGGTCTTAATGAGTGATGAATCTAAATTTGAAATTTTTCATTCAAATCATTGTCAGTATGTCGGGAGGAGGTCAGGACAGAGGTCCAAAGTGAGTGTCTGCAAACATCTGCAAAACACAGTGGAGGCACTGTTATGGTTTGGAGCTGCATTTCAGACAGTGGTGTTGGGGATCTTGTCAAAATTGATGGAATTAGGAATGCAGAAAAGTACCGTCAGATTTTGATCCACTGTGCAACACCTGCCTAGTGAGCTGTTCTGAAGACTGTATTTCCATGTAGGTTTGCATGTTTAATGAATCACTGCTTCTATTTCCTAATTTCCTAGCAAAATATAAAGAAATGAGGGGTGACTCAGGACTTTTGCACGGTACTGCAGCTGTGATATCACTTCACCCATTAATTTATGAAGCGCTACTTGTAATTAAGGGGCCAAGCCCATCTCCTGAAAAATAATCCCACACCATAATCCCCCCTCCATCAGTCTTTACACTTGGCACAATGCAGTCAGACAAGTACCGTTCTCTTGGCAACCACCAAACCCAGACTCGTCCATTAGATTGCCAGACGAAGAAGCGTGAATCATCACTCCAGAGAACACTTCTCCACTGCTCTAGAGTCCAGTGGCAGCGTGCTTTACACCACTGCATCCGACATTTTCTCTGTGCTTGGTGATATAAGGCTTGGATGCAGCTGCTTGGCCATGGAAACCCATTCCTCTCTATGCATTGTTCTTAAGGTAATCTGAAGGCCACATTAAGTTTGGAGGACTACTATGCTGTATTCAATAATCTGGATGGATAAGTGAATACTTTGGGCAATATAGTGTGTGACTGCTAAACTAAGCAACACAGTGCTGTGTACTCACATATTTGACTGAATCAAATCTCTATTCAAGGTTTTAATAGAAAGTATTATACAGCTTAGATGAGACTCATTGCAGGTTTTTATCATTTACCCACTCTCCCCTGAATCACACAGGAGCAGCAAAACACTTTCCCCAAGAGTTTCACTCACTACTAAATACAATTGACCCTTCAGCTCGTGCAGCTTTTCACTTATCTTTTACAGAGCATAGCGAGAATGTTTAAGGTTTTAGAGGTATTCTAGCTGACTGCATTACGTTACTGGAGACTCTTCAGAGCCAAGAAAAGTAGATGTGACCAGAGAGAAAAATGCAGAGAGCTGGCCAAAAATATACAAAACAGACATTTAGGTTTGGGTCACTGACACACTAATTGTCCTTGGTCTGGTTGGTAATCAGCAACTGAGAAAAAAGAGTGTTACAGTGTCTCTTCATAGACTCTGTTTCACTGTAAGTATCAAAAGATTTATACTGTACACAGGCTATGTTTATAGTGGAGGAGTTTAGACTGCCTCCTGGCTGTTTACATGAGAGTACAACTTAAAGAAAACAGCAGAGATAGTGTTGTGGACCGTTCCTGCCCTGCTTTGTTATAGAATTTTTTGTTTTAATCCCCCATTTTCTGTTTATCATAGTTTAGTTTCCAATGTTTATTAATGTTCCAAACATTACTTTAATAAAGAGTTGCTCTACTGCAGCGTATTCACTGTATTTGCTGTAACTCATATGGGGCATGCTGGCTCCTCTTTCTTTAGAGTTCAGCACAGAAACTTGGAAAGTTGGGCTTGATAATTACTGCAAAGTGAAAAAAGACACAGCTGTAACTTGACCACACACACTGTGGCATTTCATGACTTTTAGATTTTTAGAAAATATTTGGCAATCTCTTGAAATATGAAAGTGCACTTTTTGCTTTTGCT
>VUQK01017638.1:8354-20121 GCA_015106715.1 Bujurquina vittata
TTTCCCCGGAGACCCCCTAACCCCACAGTTTTTCCCGCCCCCCCCCCCCCCCAGTTCTTTAGCACCATGTCTCAGGGAGGGTTGCATTCACTTAACCCCCCGAATACTCTACACTCTATATGATCATGTTTATATCTCACGCACAGCCTGAAGCTATTATCATATCACCATATCATATTATCAGCCTCCCTTTGGGTATTACTCAGTGCTTATGTTTTTAGTCAAGAGGTTGTAAGTTATTCAAACACCAGTGGTTGGAATATTCAGTGGGATTTGAGTGACAGCTGCTATTCAGCAGACCAACATGTTGTTCACACAGCTGCTTTTTTACTTGCTGCAGAAAGACCATAAAGCTGTGCTCATAAACCTCCACTCCAATGAGTTGATCATCATAAAACCAGACGGAGCGATGACAGAGATGGATCACACAGTGGCTCAGTTCCAAAATACCGTAAAAGAATTAATTAGCATCACGTTTTCTCTTGCGGTCAGTGGTGTCACTGCGTACACTGGTTTTAGATGACCAGCATGTGCATTAGCAGTGTGCGGGGGTCCGTGGTGGACCGCCAGCCCACTGCTCTGGTTGAGAGTATCTCAGTATTGACTGGGAGGATGGCACAGTGGTACCTGTGTAGGTTTCCCTCCACAATTCAAAGACAGGGACAAGCAGAAATTCAGTCTCCGAACCATCAGCCACATCTGAATGGGATGCATGAATCATAACCAGAAGGCGGAGCAGGAAGTCTTCAACCTGATAATCCTGGCTAAACCGCTGGGCGGTCATCCTGCTTTCACACAGTACAGACAACTGAAATGGCGTGAGAGATCTTGGGTAATCTATTTTATAGTTTTAATTAGCTGCAATTAAAATGTTTGTTTTTACTGGGGTTCACTGTGGTCTTGTGACGGGGACACTACTTCAGCCTTAATTAGCAGGTAGGTTAACGACCCACAGGTGGGTTGATTGCCAACAGCTCCCAGGTGTGTCAACCAGGAGGGCAGGGAAACCGAGAGGAATCCCACCTCTGAAACAAACAGGCAGAGTAAACCCATGCACGCACTCATGCACGCACACATGCACGCACGCATGCACGCTGACAGGAGGGAGAGAGAGAGAGAAACCAAAGGAGGAGAAACAAACAGAAACGGCAGGTCGGTGCAGGAGGACCGGGAACCATGACAGAAAGAGCCCCACCAGAGCACAGTGCCTCCAGTGGTGGGAAACGTTCTTCCTGCTGTGTGTCGGCTGGACGCTCGTCATCTTTACACATTTTCCTGAAAGGTTTTGCAGAAACCTGCCGAAAGCAAACAAATAAAAAACAAATCCTCCTTCATCTGCTTCACCCGGGTGGTCGGGTGTGGTGTGACATGAATTCCCAAGCGTGATGTCACTGCGCTGGAAGTGGACTTCCAAAGCCGTCGCATCATCTGACGCCTCAGAGAACCGCTGGTGTGACGTTCATTCAGTTGTTGTAATCTCCCAACAACACGCAGCACTTTTGTGCGGATTTCATTCACATCCAAAAAGCACGGCTCCCTGATGCCCCCCCCTCCCCCCATGGGATATCTTTGACTTCTATAATATCCCATGAGCGATATTGTCGGGGCTGCAGTTCGGGTCAAAAGGGTCAGCCATACGCGAGGCCGGTAAGCACAGGGTTAATCTTGGCTCTTGCAGATGTACTCACTAACTCAAAGGACCTGCAAACGCTGCGCTCGGACTTCCACAGAGCGTGATCTATTGTTCATCTGTCAGCTGCTCCGTGATATATTCTATCCTACTCTCGTGGACAAAACATATCCCGGCGATTATACAAGTGAGGCCATTTGCCCTGCAACAACGCCGGCCCGGTGACTGTGGACACCAGGCAGCTTGACCTCAGGGTCTCACGCTTCTTTGTTTCCTTTGACCTCTGTTGCTTTTACCCCCCTCTGAACCTAAAACCTCTGTCCTTCCACTTCTCCCCCCAACCCACCTCCATTCCATGCCTTTTTCTCCCACAGACTCTTCACACACATACAAATAAAGAAACGGGGCCCCCTTCAGTTTATTTTATTAGCACTTTGAAACCCCGGCCTTTTACAGGGGGATGGAGGGAAAAATAATAGGAAAGAGGTTTAATTAGGAGAGTTATTAGGGCTCAAATAAAACAACAGGGTCAGAGGGAAGTGCGGGGTCAAAGAGGAGTGTGTGGGCTTTGATATGAGGACTCTGTCATCTTTGGGTTTGACCCTCATATCCACAGAGTGAGGAAGGCCTGAAGTGTTTTTAGGAATGGGCACACTTTCTCTGGAGTGCAAGGCCGCAAGCAGTTCCCTCATAGCGAGAGTGCGAATGAATGAGTTCAGGGGGTTGCGTACCCCCGGTGCACTTTCTGCTCTCTGAGGATTTACATTGTTCTTACAGAAGGATGGCTGCATGCCACAGAAAGCAGCATGTACACTTTCAGCTGTGTGTCTGTGTATACATACGTGTTTGTTCAGTCCCAGGTGTGCCGGCCCCCTTCCTTTGTGATCAGCCCATCTGTGGATTGTGACATGGAAACCCCTGCAATTTCCTTTACTCAACTCTTTACCGGCTTCCGACTCCCTACGATCCCCTTCTGTCCCCCTTCTCGCGTTCCCTCTCCTCCATTTCCCCTTCCCCTCTTCCTCTCCTCCCGAGTGGCCGCTCCCTTTGGCTTTCTCGCTGTTTACCAAACACACCAACGGCCTCCTCCTCCCTCTTCCCTCGCTCCTGCACATGCATGTCTTTGTTTGCGCTCATCTGAGTAGAAAATGCTTTCCAACTACTGGCACGGCTGCAGTGTGAGACAGAAGGCCTTAAGTGGTGCCTGCCGGGGGGGAAAAATCGGGGGCTCTGGATGCCGCTGAGTGCTAAGATGCTCCATCCACCATCCACCTCCTCTAAGGGTGTGCAGGGGTGAGGGAGGGTGAGAAAGGACGATGCAGAGGAGGGGGATCCCCAGAGCTTGGCACAAAAACAGCCTGCACTGTGATCAGTGGAGTCTTAACAGCACATTTTCAGAGGCAGGCAAAGCACATGATGAATAGATTGTGAAACTTTGTGCGCAGTTCTTTAAAGCACACAATTACTTGTTAAGAACTGTGGCTTCTTGCAAATGAAACAGTCCAAATATTTCTACAGTATGAAGTGCAGCTGGATTTGTTTTGTATATCGTTGTATTTTTGCCTCTTCAGTATCTAATTTGATGTGAGGCTGTCCTCACATGTGAAATCGTATGACAGATCCCTAGAGATTTGGATTAAAAAGGAAACAATGCATTTCCCAGAATTCGGTAAGCGGTACAATATTTGGGACAAAGGGATTAAACCTTTATCTCTAAACTTTTGCATGAGTCACAGTCAGATGTCGTGGCCAAAGAGCCCTGCAGATGGGATGATGAGCGTGCTGCTTGCTGGGATGTAGGTCTTATAAGTGGCTTGCTCCAGGATGACCAAGTAGGCCAAAAGAATCAAGGCGGGAGTGAAGGGACTCACAAAGCTGTGAGTGGAAGGTCAAGCGTGAAATCCCTCCCTCCTTGCCGCTGTGACCCCCCAGGGAGGATTTCTGGACAAGCAGGGAGGTGCATGTGTTTGTAGCTGTACTGCAGTGGAGTAAAAGATGTAGCAGCCATGCAGAGTCTTTAAAAATCCAGACTGCATAAGTGAAACTACCTGAATGGCCTATTTAGTGGTACAAAATAGTAGCTGTTGCATCAAACACACACCTGTGATGGGATCACATATTCTTTATTGAGATCGGCTGTAACCCACATGGGGTTATTTTGCATGTGTGCATGCTTTAATATCGTAAATAAGGGGCCAACATTGTGCTTGGCAACCTCAGTAAGGTTGTTTGCAGTAATGTCGTTTCTCTGTGCTTTGCCGTATCAACAGCTGCGATTTTCAAATGCAAGGAGTATCTCATGAGAGGCCAATCCAACTGACCTTTAAGGCATTTAGGTGCAGCAGGTGCATTCGATGGAGCCCAGAGATTCCAGGTAGGCAGTGCCGCTGTGCAGCTTTAAGGTAAAAATCTGGACACAGTTAACAGCTTCCGAGGGATGAAGTTACATGACTGTATACATAAGCTACATGATACAAATGGCTCACCTGAGCATTAGTGCAGCACTTGAGCACCACATAACAGAAGGCAGTACGGTGGCACAGCGGTTAGCACTGTAGCCTCACAGCAAGAAGGTCCCGGCTACCGTGGCTGCTTTTGTTCTTACATTTTTAGACGAGGTTTATTTGTCACATGCACAGTCACACACAGTACAATGCACAGTGACATGTACACACTGCACGCTATACATAGAATAATATCATAATTTATTTTGTGCAATAATAGTGCAGTTTGGGGCTCAGAGTTGATGGATGGCGTGTGGATAACAACTCTTCTTTGACTTCAGTATTTTTTAAATTTATTATCAGAAAGCTCAAATATTTCAAATTTCTTGAAATAGTGTGATATAATTTTGAGGCTGTACTGATCTCTATGTTAAACCACCCGGAGTCTCCATGAGGGGGACACAAACTGCATTAATAATTGTGGTTTCTTAATGAATTGCTAACATTCATATCCATACTAGAAATAATAAATACCCCACAGGGTGCTACGGTTGATGCCTTGATCTCTAAGGATTTAGCAAATATGGTAAATATTGTATTTAATAGTAAATCTATCTCGTTACAAAGTGGTGCCAAACTCTGACGTATTTTGAGTATTTGTGTGGAAAATTCCTACTTGTGCGCCCTGCAGTCGGATTGTTGTCCTGTCACACCCTGTTGCCTTCATGTCACTCCTGCCTTTCTCACCCTCTGTCCACATCAGCGCCCGGCAGCAGAGACCCTCCCACCGCCACTCACTCATGACTTCTGTTGGTCCGATGACTCAAACAAATAAATACCTTCGTAATGAGCTGTTTAGCTTATGCTGTCCACGGATGTTATATTCTACTGTAAAACACTGCAATGTTGCCAATGATGCAGCCACTTTTCTTTGAGTCTCTTTGTTGAACTTTAAACAAGAAAGCTTTTAGATGAGCCTTGGCCCGATGTAACTCCACACAATTAAATGAGATTATAGGCGTATAAACTAAAGAACTGCATGTCTAACCTTGATAACTAAGTATGTTGCACAGACGCTCAGCTTTGTTTTGCTGGTCTGAATTTCCACGTGTCGGCTATCATTTACAAATGCGTATTTTACAAAAGCTAATAAAAAATCTAATTTGTCCATCAAAATCAGACTTTCAGCAGAAACCTCCCAGGATCCAAACGCTCCTTTCCTTTCCCTGCAGATTCTGCGCTTTCTCTATTGAGATAAATTATACCACTTCAGTCATTTAAAATGATAGATTTTGCAGCTTCAGTATAAAAAAATATGGGTGTTGTTGATTTAAACAATATAATATTAACATTTATACACGTAGAGTTCATCAGTCTCTTGGGATTTTCGCAATACTCAGCAAAGGAAATAATTATTCAGGATTAAAATGGAAACATGACTTACAGTCATGGGACCGGGATGCATAGGAAGTATACACCAGGACTGGGAAGGAAGGAGGGGAAGTTGCCCTTCTTGAGTCATCTAGTGCAACTGAATGAAAATAACCAACTTTCTCTGCCATTAATTAACTTGGAAAAGTCCCTTTCTCTGGCTTCAGGTAATTGAGCATTTAAAAACTTAATTGGTAAACTAGCCAATATGCTCTTGTTTCTTTGGCAGCAATAAATCATCGTCACAATGACAGCAGAAAGACTGATTTCCCTTGTGAGGAAAGGTGTGCAATGCATCAGGCTAAGCTAATGAATGGCAAGTAACTTAAGTGAGCTTGAGTGACTGCTGGTAAGTGATGACTCAAAGGTTTCCTTTAACATGCTGTCACAGCGAATAATGCAACTGTCACAGAAGAATGTCCAGCTCAACATTGCTGTATTTGTTTGCTTGAATTTTAAGTTTGAAGACTGTTAGTATGTTGAGTCCTTTTCGTGACCCCCTTAGGCCCTAAATCCTCCCCCAAACAAGTAAACATGGTGAGGTTTGTTTCATCTGTCTGCAGCCTTCAGCACCGTGTGTGAGGTGAGAGGGAATGAAGCGAGCCTCCTCGTATGTCAACATTTCACTTCTTATAATCTCCGCAAGCTTCATGCAGAAGCGAATGTGAACGTGTATGTGAAGCTGATGAGTAACACGTTAACAATCATCCTTTTGACATTTTTAACATAAATGGATTAACAACCCTGAGGACACCGAGAATAATAAAAAAATAAAATAAAAAAATTCAGTTAAATTTTATTTATATGGCACCAAATCACAACAAATAAGAGGCTTTACACTGTAAGGTAAACCCCTAGAATAATTACAGAAAACCCAACAGTCAAAACGACCCCCTATGAGCAGCACTTGGTTACAGTTGGAGGGAACAAGAAGAAACCTCCAGCAGAACCAGGCTCAGGGAGGGGCAGTCATCTGCTGAGACCGGCTGGGGCTGAGGGGGGAGAGTAAGGACAAAAACATGCTGCGCAAATGCAAAAAAGTGGTCCTACATATTTGTTTAATATGTGCATTGAAGGACATATCCTGGTCAAAAATGACTCCAAGATTTCTCACAGTGTTACTGGAGGCCAAGGTAATGCCATCCAGAGTAAGTGTCTGGTTAGACACCATGTTTCTAAGATTTGTGGGGCCAAGCACAAGAACTTCAGTTTGATCTGAATTTAGAAGCAGGAAATTAAAGGCCATCCAGGCCTTTATGTCTTTAAGGCATTCCTGCAGTTTAACTAATTGATGTGTGTCATCTGGCTTCATGGATAAATAAAGCTGGGTATCATCTGCATAACAATGAAAATTAATGCAATGCTTTCTAATCATAGGAAGCATGTATAATGTAAATAAAACTGGTCCAAGCACAGAACCCTGTGGAACTCCATAATTAATCTTAGTGTGTGAAGAAGACTCCCCATTTACATGAACAATATGATTCAAACCACTGGAGTGAGCATGTAATTCTGTACATTATTACTTACAAGGTTATTTACCATTCTTTGATTCTAGTGTCACTTAATTTTCAGTAATTTCAAGTAAACATTATTTGTGCAGTTGCGTCATATTGACTCCAGTATAAAACTAGAGGGGCACTCAGTAAAGCACATAACTCACCCATCCCAAACTTTCTATGTGGTGATGCTACACTACCAAAATGATTCATGTCAGTTGTTCCTTGTACAACTCATAACAACTCCATAAAATTTCATCAAAAACCACTAGTGAAATCATCATAACCTCCCTCGATCTATCTGTAATAACTGAAAAAAAACAGACAACCAGTCCAGAGATGTAAGCTCTCCACTGTGTCCTGTGTCTGCCTGGAACATCTCACCTGGAGCGTCCCCGGAGGCATCCTGGTCAGGTGCTCAAACTACCTCAAAGGTCTCCTTTCAATGTGGAGGCGTAGTCGCTCTGCTCTAAGGCCCTCCCAAATGACTGACTCCTTCCTCTCTAAGGCTGACTGCAGACACCCTTCAGAGGAGACTCACTGCCACTGCTAGGACCTGCGACCTCATTCTTTGGGTCACTTCCCAGAACTCGTGGCCATAGGTGAGGGGAGGAATTGAATGCAGCTCTCTCTTCATCACATCAAGTGAGTACAAAGTCTTCATCACTGCTAAGACCACACCCATCAATCCATCAGCCTCCCACTCCCTCATGAGTAAATATCAAGATACTTAAACTTCTTCACTTGTGGCAGCAACCGAGAGTGGGCACTCCACCCCTTTTGAGCTGAGAACCATGACCCCAGACTCGGAGGTGCTAATGCTCGTGTTAGCTTCTTCATCCTCAGCTGCAGACAACCCCCAATGCAAACTGATGATCCTGGCTTAATGAAGCCAACATCACCTGCAACAAGTAGCTCCTGAGACCACTGAACCCTCCACCCTCCACCTGCCACCCCCTGGCTGTGACTACAAATTCCCACCAGAACCAACTGACTTATTGCTGCTAATGTGAACCAACTCTCACTGTGCTAAAGACAGACTTCAGGCAGTTAGAGTGCACAGTTTGCTTTGTTCAGGGCATGCCCCCATATGACAGGAGGAGGATAAAAAGATCTCTTTATTTCCTGTAACACCATCATACAGATGGGCTGCCATCATCACTCAGCAGTAGGCACATGCAGGTACATTCTGTACATGTGGGAAAGGACAACTGTGGACAATTTTCCAACCTGATTCCCAGCACGCTGTCAGGGATTTATGTGTTCCCCTCTGAAATGTGGCGACAGTGAAGAGTGAAAGTGTGCATGTGTGTATTACTGAGTAGGAGGCGGGCCTGTTGGTGGAGTGGTTAGCAGGTAGAAAGGCAGTGGGCGGGGCCAGGAACTGCAGCCCCTCCCGGGGGTCAGAGCAAAAGAGGATGAAACCTGTCATTAGAGAGGTGTGGGGAAGAAAGCGCTCAGCAGGGGGGCATTGTCCTGGGGGCGGGCTGGTGGGATGGCTCTTTAGTGCCTCAAATAACATGGCCCCCGGCAGCCATTGTTGCTGAGTGAAAGGGCCCAATGGGGGGGGTCACAGAGGTGAGGGGGCAATTCTGAACACTGGTCAGTGGGAGAAAGGACTCTGTGGGTGAGGCGGGGAGAAGGGTGGTGAGTGAGCGGGGGTCGGGGGCTTTTATACAGTTGTTTTCCTCTTCTTTGTTGACAGCTCATCCAGAACCAGGTTCCTATGATTGTCCCTAGCTGCAGGGGATTGATCGAGCGTGTGCACTATAGAGCCAAATCTCAAATATCTGTAAGAACAATGTGCATCTGCAGCTTTCCTGTTTGTTGTTTTTAATAAATGTTTCTGTTTCTTTTTGCGCACGCGTGCTTGTGCCCCCCTCCTCCTGCAGTGAGGCTGCAGCAGCCTGCACGCTGAACAGCAGAGGTTGACATCTCTGCCAGAGCTCAGCGCAGAGTCAGGACCTTTCACTCTTTCAGGGTGTTTTAAGGGGATGGGTCACACAGATAATGGCGAACCCGAGAAAAAGACCAAAGACTAAAGCTTTCCTCTTTACCGGAGGTCGTGCACGGCCTGTCACTCCTCTGCACAGCAGACAACAAATAGGGCACAATATATCTAGGTGACAGCTTCAGTTGTGAAGTTATTTGCCAGCAAGTCTCTGTAACATTTTGAAAGAGTTATAAAGAGCGTGCGTGTGGAACTGTCAGCAGAAAAAAAAAAAGAAGAGAATTAGCCAATAAAATAAAAGCAGGTGTTTTGGAAGGTGAGAAAAACTGAACATTTAATTTTTGGCTGATTTCTTTCAAATCGTTAGACAGAGGAAGCTGATTCGGACACTTTAAGGTAACAGACCACCTAAACTGAAATGACTTTTGAAAAGAAGTCATATACAGACATTAGTTTTTATATCCGTGAAATCAAATCCAAAAACATTTAAGATATTTTTCTGTTTGCACTTTAACCCGAGGAGCCACTTCTTTGCTAATGATGTGTACTTTCCTTTATATGTCAAAGCTGTTTCCACAGCCAGAGCGCCTAATAAACTGATAAACTGGACCAATTACCAACTTCATTAGTGGGCTTTCATCCAATCACAAAGCACTGATGACTTTAGAGGCCCAATAAAACTGCTAGGTTGCGACCTTAACGTTCACAGAACGAGAGGGGACAGATGGGGGGGTCAACAGCATCTCACACTCGTCACACCCTGGTGTGAAAGTGTGTTTACATCTCATTTTTGCATCAGCATTTTTAAAGAGAGGCTAATTGGTTAAAAGGAAGACTCGTTAGTGGAAAGACTTGTTTTTAGTGTGACGTATTTTGATCCATTTGTTCTGGAGGTAAAAAAGCTACAATTGTTAATGAATGATAAACTGTCTTTGTTTAGCAGCTTGGATTTCTGGAGTAACGTAAAAATATTTCATTAGATTTGTTTTTTGAAATCCTTCATTATTATATCCAGACATCTTAACCTCCAAACTGAGTTTTTTGTTTTTAATTAAACATATTTGCATCTAAAAATGATCCTATCAATGCTCTGTTAGTGATAATAAATATTGTGTCAGCGGTGGCACGTTCGACCTTGTTCACACATTTTAATACGATGTCTGGATGAGGAAATGACCTGTGATTGTGTTTGTTTGAGGTGTTTCATTCACCAGCTTTAACGTCAGTCAAACATTATGTGAGGTGAAGAAGTTGGCAGCCGGCCCCACTAAACCTGTTACTACCTGCTTTGGAGTGCAAAATGGAGGCAAGCAGGAGGAGGAGGAGGAGAGAGGCAGGGCTAATCACTTTCCCTGCTGACTTCACATGATGGAGGGAGGTAAAGATCACAGCTCTACGAGCACATTGCAGCCGTCCTCCTCTCCTCCCTCCACTCCTCCCGGCCCTTTGAAGGAAGGCCTGGGGTGCCTACTTCTCTCTCTGCCCACTGGGCTATTGAAGGGAGTGATGGATGACTTCATAAGGAGACTAGATCCATCTTTCATTCACAAGCCTTCTTAGAAAGACTTTCATTTTCTGTTCATCTCGCCATCTCCTTTTAGTCATATCCAGCTTTCTTTCTTTCTTTCTTTCTTTCTTTCTTTCTTTCTTTCTTTCTTTCTTTCTTTCTTTCTTTCTTTCTTTCTTTCTTTCTTTCTTTCTTTCTTTCTTTCTTTCTTTCTTTCCTTCTTCCATCCATCTATCTATCATATGGATGAAGGAATGTTTCCCTGTTCATCATATTCCCTCTCTTGTCCTGGTTCTAGGGACAGATGTAGAGACCTTCCTTTCCCAGCATTCCCTGGGGAGAAGTCTCATCACCATTTTGGTGAAGGAAGGGGGGAGAGGGAAGACGGCAGGCCAGTTTGTTGTTCAAAGGGCCATGTACTGGGAGTCAAGGGATGCATGAGTAATGCTGTGTTTGGACCGATCTCGGTGAAGGAATTTTCTTCATTGGTTTGTGATTTGGTTATTTTGTTTGTGAAATGTCTTTAGAAACGGAGCTCGGAGAGGAGAAAAGGGTCTGAAAGTTCAGAAAAGTCTGAGAAATGTCAACAGCATTGTTTTCATGAAAATGCCTTCTTCTGCACAAGACTCCACAATTATGCAAAATTCCCCCAGTTGTGGGTCACAGTGAGGAAAATCAATATCCTTGTTGTGTTATTTGTGCACCATTTCAAGGCAACATGCATCCATCCATCCATCCATCCATCCATCCATCCATCCATCCATCCATCCATCTATCCATCCATCCATCCATCATTTGTCAGTCATAAGGTTTCACAGTCAGATCCACCTTTCACTTGTCACATCTGGGTTCACAGCACCATCCGTTAAAGTGTTTATTTCAAGGCTTTAAATGCACTATGTTGCCAAAAGTGTTTACTCACCATTCAAATAACTGAATTCAGGTGTTCAAATCACTTCCATGGCAAAGGCCTCCATCACCAAGCTCAGTGCAGCGTGTCGGATGCAGTGGTGTAAAGCACGCCAACACTGGACTCTAGAGCAGTGGAGACGTGTTCTCTGGAGGGATCAATCACACTTCTCCATCTGCCAATCTGATGGAGGAGGCTGGGTTTGGAGGTTCCAAGTGTAAAGTTTGGTGGAGGGGGGGTTATGGTGTGGGGGTGTTTTTCAGGAGTTGGGCTCGGCCCCTTAATTCCAGTCAAAGGAACTCTGAATGCTTCAGTTTGTGGGAACAGTTTGGGGATGGCCCCTTCCTGCTCCAACATGGCTGCACAGCAGTGCACAAAGCAGCTCCATAAAGACA
>VUQK01017639.1:14147-50506 GCA_015106715.1 Bujurquina vittata
CGGGAGAGGGATTTAAGTGGTTTTTAAAGGAAAAAATAATTTAAAAAACTTTCAAAAAGTTAAAAAGGCTTTTTGGGCGGAAAAAATCCTCCAGGACGAGTTTTTTTTTTTGGGGGGGGGGGGGCAGTTACCTGATGCTGTGTATTGTGCTTTGAATGGTCGTTTACTTTTGAGCTTGCAGCCAGAAAAAGCTGCCGAGCCTTTTTTGTTTGAGCTGCAAAGTGAAACCTTTGTTAGCAAACACGGCTTTTGCTAAATCCCCCGCGGGGCCGTGGGGAGGAATCGTGCAAACAAGCTCTGCATAAAGCAGCCATTAATAGACTGCTTTACCATTCAGGGACTTAGAACTTCTGCCCATTTGCAAGCTGACCTTTGAACTCCATTAACACCTAATAATGCCACTTGTCAGGCCACAAATTGCTGGAGATTTTGCTTTTCTGACTCAGTGGGAACGTTGCTGACAGATACACAGAGGAGGGAAAGAAGTGATGGAGTTGATGCTGTGCTGCTCGCTCTCATGCCGGCCGCCTGCTGCTGTCTCTGTGTTCAGCATCAACACCATTTTCTCCCAGAGCTTCCTCATAGCTGAGGAGTGGCAGAGAGACCAAGAGGGCTGGGGTGATAATGACGGTAGAAGGGGAGGGGGGATACCATTCCTATGTGATCAATAGGTTTCAGACAGATTAACAAGCAGCAGCCGGCTTTAAATGGCTACCTGGGTGGGCTTTATGTGATGTGGGCTGGCTGCATGAGGGAATGGGTGTCAGGGGATGGGAAATCAGTGGGAGCCAAGTGCACGTCAATAGGATATTAGTCCTGTGGAAATTCCTTTGCACACCACCTGATGAAGCTCTTCTTGGTCAATATCAAGTCAGATGGAGTTGTTCTAGTGAGGGAAAGTACACACTTACCTCATTTCCAACAACACGGCGGCAGCGCTGATGCAGAGCCGCTTCTGCTGTGGTGTTAAAAGGGAGTTTTTCCTTCCCACTGTCGCCAAGTGCTGCTCATAGGGGGTCGTTCTGACTGTTGGGTCGTCTCTGTATTATTGTAGGTCTTTAACTACAATATAAAGCGCTTTGAGGTGACTGTTTGTAGTGATTTTGCGCTGTATAAATAAAACTGAATTGAATTTTGGCAGGTTTGAGAACTAAATGCTAAAGAATCTGCTGCATCATCTAAATGTGGTGAGGCTGCAGCGGTCATTCATTCATTCGTTATCACGTATCTGTGCAGTCCAGTCGGGGTCAGTCGCGGTGGACAGTTAGCAGGTGACATCGAGATGTTTGGATATTTATTTCTGTACAGTCCTGTCTCAGCTCACCCTCTGCCGTACTTGAGTGCTCTACAGGAACCTGTGTGATGGAGTCCTGCATGGTTAAAGTTCAACAATCAGCAGTCACCGTCTGTTAGAAGAGTTTGGGCCCGATTTCAGCCAGCATGACGAATATCAAGTTTTCTGCTAGCTAGCGAACAGCCGTAGATTTATCTGTTGTGGTGCAGTTTGGTGTTTATGCATATTAAATTGTTGTGTTGAATGTAAAAATAATGGGAGGTCAGAGGCTCAACAAGCTGTATGTTTCAGTGGCGGGTAGCAGGTCAGTGACCAAACAAATGCAATGCTACCCGTCAAAATGTACACAAAGGTAAGCAGGACAGAGTTTCAAACCTTTAGGTGCAGAAGACGTCTAAAGCAGTGATTTCACAGGTCTCGTCTTCTAGCATGTGTGCTTGTTTCAAAATGCAGCCAATCTCTAACTGGTTTGCAGGCTCGTGGATGTTAAGAGGTTAAATTTGAGAGCCATGAAAAAAGAGCAGTTCACTGAACTGAAATGGCAACTATTTCCAAACATTAAAATAGCTCCCAGCTCAGCTAAATCACCTCCTAAGATTACAAAAGTCTATCCCCAGGCCTGAGACTTCCTCTGCAGCGGCTCGCCCCCCTGCTTAGCGTCCATGTTGATCCAAAGCCCCTGGGACTAATCTGCATGGTCATAGGGTAAGGGGTCAGCCACTGGGCCCCGATCCAGAGAAACCTCCCGGCTAAGATTGCTTCACATCCCCCATCGCTGCAGCATTTCACAACTCTTAGCTTCACAATGCAAGGCCCTCTGTGCTCCCGCCATCCCCTCCCCAAACCGTCTGGTATCTGGGTTAAATGGAAATTTGCGACCTTGCGGGGGGCCTGAGGACTTTCTGGGGTGACAGCTCTGCTCTGTAACCGGGGAACAGAGGGATTCTTGGGACTGGGAGGCTGACCCAAAGCCCCGGGGCTCAGGACCTGCGTGAACCTGCTTTAATTATATTAGCTGCAGTATTTAGACCCCTTGGCCTTGGCTTTCAAAAACACTTTGAGTCAGGACGGTTTTCATCACCACCTGATTTGCAAAGGCTCCCCCAGTGTTTTAGTTTGCCGCACTAAGCTCTGTCATCATAATCATTTGTCGGACAAGGTCACGTCACATTAAGCGGTGATGCACGCAGGCCTCTCCCCTATTTTTCATCCTTCTGTCACAGTTTTTTGTGTCGGGCCCGTCCTGAGTGACGGGCCGGGCCGGCACATATCTCATGCCGACAGGCTGGGTGGTCAGGATCTCACACATCTGAGGCCACGAGATGCACGCACACTCCCCGAGATATTATCTGATCAAGCGACTCTTGTCTTTGTTCCTCGCTGATGGAGTGTTTTCAGGGTCTCGGATGCAGGTCGGGGGGCCGGGCTGTCGGCGACGGTCCCATTTGGTCGCGGTGGAAAAATAAGTTAAATGAATAATTAACAGTCACATGAAAGCACGAACGTGCAGAGCCTACCCATGTAACGCTTCTGCGCATAGTACATTAGCATATCCCAAAGGAGCCGGGAGACGAAATTAGCGTTGTGTTCCACCTAATTGCTCAGCTCTGGCAAATTAACATGCCCTTATTCAACCTTGTGTTTGTGAAATGCAATTCATGCTGTTTGTTTCATGTTTAAATCAGCGTATTTACACATGAAAAGATTAACCATCTCTATTAATTTCACTAAATTCTGCATCCTCTGTTAGCTGCCTCCGCACAGCACAGCCGTAATTTTTATTGACAGACGCAAATCAGCAGAAACACATTGAGCCGCAGAGACGCCGTGCAACAGGCTCAGAGCACAACCGGCGACTCGTCTGCCTGCAGGAACCTGGAAGCTGCTCTAATCAATGCTAGCATTTTTGCTAATGTTAATTGCTTGAGTCATTTACAAAGATATACTGTGTGCTGATAGCTGCTCTCGTACAGCCATTGAACTCGCATTTCTTTCTTCGCAGAACTCCCTTGCACAGCACGGCTGGATTAATAAATACTAGGCTTTTAGCTGAAGGCACTTCATTGTATTTATGGCTCCAGTGGCATTAAAACATTAAAACTAGATGTTAGTGAAATGTTCTTTGAGACAGCTGACTCTGAATCAAGAAGCACTTTGGATCTGAGAGCAAAGCAAAGTGAACACAAGACGGTGGCTCTTTTTTCCCTGATGTATAAACTGGCAGTCGGAATGGAAGGAAGCGGATGTCAGTCATCCGTGCTTTTAGATTTCCAGGTCCTCTCACCAAACACGGGACTCGTGTTTGTAATCTGATGTTCGATTCGATCATTCCTGACGACCCTTCAGAGGCCGACGTGCTTTTTTCTGGACAGCTCATCACTGATTAATGAAGCTAATCTTTTTTTAAAGTCTACCTTCATTATCTGTTGCTGGATATTGTTTGCAGTATATTTCTCCTGCAGTAGGAGTGGCATGGTGGCACAGCGGTTAACTCAGCTGCCTCACAGCAGAAAGGTCGTGGGTTAGAACCCAACATCTGGCTGCAGCCTCTCTGTGTGGATTTCCTTCCACAGTCCAAAGACCGCACTGAGTGTGGTCACCTGGTCATTCTAAACTGCCCACAGGTGTGACTGTGAGTGCGGATGGTTGTCGGTCTCTCTTGCCTTGCCTGTTGGCTCGTTTCTGTGGTTGAGCAGCTTGTTGTCCGTAACACCGTTGCTCTGTGCGCCCGTCTGCATGGTGTTGTGCGTATGCTGTTTTGTATGAATTTTGCAGTTTGTGGATTAACTAGTCACCTTTTTAAAGCTAGCACGGCTGTGTGTGTTGTGCGTGTGTGTCTCCAGGTTGGTGTCTGTGTCTCTTTGCTCTGCAGTAACACAACACGTCCTCACACTCCTCAGTAAATAGGCTCCAGCTGTCACTCCAAAGGCTGGCTGTTTGAACAGAGCCGCTCACTTTGCCATCATCTCTCCTCCTCGCTGCCGTCCCCTGCAGAGAGCTGGATTCGCTCACATGCTCACTGAAATGCATTCTCACCCATTTCCAGTGCAGAGGAACAGAAAACCTCTTCAGGACTTGTTTCCCTACAATAAATTTCACTTTTGCCTTTTTTGACCTGCGCGCGCGCGCGCGCGCACACACACACACACACACACACACACACACACACACACACACACAGGTTAACACAGGAATGAAGGAAAGCAACAAGCTAAAACTAGCTCCGAGGCAAATAAGAGCAGTGCAGGTTAAACAGAGCCGTGGAGGACCACCCATCAAAGCAGAACCCCTCTGGCCAAAGTAAACCCAAACATGGATCCCATTTACACATGACCTGCAGCCCAAACACCTCACTCACTCCTACACATCAGAATCCAACGCCGGCCGTGTCGGGTCTCATTTGTGTGATTGAGTTTGTCTTTGCTGATATGCTCGGCCCTGTGTACACTGACTCATGTCGAGATGAGGCTGAAAGGCTGGAGACTGGCAGTTAGTGAGGTGATCGTGTGTGTGTGTGTGTGTGTGAGAACATGGACATTTGTGAGGAGGAAGTTTGCAGGATAAATGTTCTTGCTGCAGTGATCAGAGAGCTTATGGTTTATTCACCGTGTCCTCCGGCCCGTCTGACGCGCCTCAGACACAAATTCAGAAATGGAAACAGACACCTGACCGTGGCAGATTATCTCTGTGCATCTCCTCGCTGTGTTTGTCCTGATGATGCAGGAGGCTGCAGTCTGGTAAAATCGATGAAGGGCACCACGAGCTGGACGAACTATGATTCAGGCTATAACGTCCAAAGGGATTCATTAGAAAGCGCACAGACTCGTAAACAGCACGAGGTGCAATTAGTGAACGCCTGAGCAAACTTCTTCTCCCAGAGAAATGTATAGTTGTTACATCTGTAATCGCAGGAGCCTAAAATAAAAATGGGTTTTGTAGGTAAAGAGACAGTGAAGAGTTTAGAAAAAGTCCCGTCAGCTCTGTGATGCAGGCTGGACGCCGCTCTCGGCCCAACATCAGCTGGGACAAGTTTATTATTAATTATTTATTCATTTCACATCTCCAATAACATGGGCTGAGTTTCCATGGCAGCACTATAAACGTCCCCCTCCTCCTGTCCTCCTTTTTTGTTTGAGTTCCTGTTTGGACGTTATTCAGATGATTTCTCGTGGCTCTGATCTTGTGCTTCCCCCGGGGTCTCCCGTATTCGCCTCTCTTCGTGTTCTTTCTGTGTTGATGCCTTTAGGAAGCAGCATGTGCGCCCTCAAACTCATCCTTGAACTGCATCAGGCAGAGCGCAGCGACAGCGGTGTGACGAACGTTTGACAGAAATCAGAGTGAAGGGAGGACACGAGGACCAGAGGACCGGCACAAAAGTTTTGTGCGGTTTGTTAACACAGTGATCGGCGCAGCGCATAGATCTGTAATGTTCACAGGAATGAAATGGTCCACAAAACATGAACTTATGATTTGGTTTCCATAAAAAGAACTTGACCGTGATGAGTCAGGACTTTCTAACTCCCATCCTGTTAATACTTTACAGCTCCATATGGTTCATCTTCAGGTTCTGGGTTAAGCTTTGAAACAAGCAAATCCATAAATAAAGTATAAATAAGTTCAGTTCGGCTGCCTAGCCTTTTTACCCGTGTCTGGTGTAGATGCTCTCCATCGTGACCCCCTCTGTGTGTTTGTTACCCCGTTCAGTTTTCCACCCACTGCAGTAACCTGGCAACCAAAAGATGTTTCACTTCAAGGGGAATAAAAAGACGTTGAGGTGTTTTATTGCTGCCTGACAGTCGGCATCAGTCACACCAAAACAAAGAGACGGAGCTGGGGATGATTTTTTTATCTTTCTGGATGTTAACAGACTGTCAGCCTGCTGGATTAGTGCTGATTAAATGCAGCAGCTCAGACCACTCGCAGAGACGGAGGCGTGGAGATATGGTACCTGCTGGATATCAATATGGATATCTATTCCTCAGTTTCATGTATGGCTATGTTACAGGCCTCCATCTTGTATTCAGCAGAACTTAGAAACTATGAATTATTTCACCAAATACTTCATTACTCCAGTGAGCCTGAAGCTCCGGCTGCTCTAAACACAGTTTTTTCCTTTAGCTGGATCTGCATGATGTCACATGTGGACATCATGCAGGCACATAGGCTCCACCCAGCAGCCAATGTGCTTAAAGGGGGAGGGGCTAAAATAGTTTGTTACAGACAGGGGCGTGGCTGAGGAGGTAATGAACAAGTAAGCTTTAATTAGGTTGAGAGTAAAAGTCCAAAAGAAAGTAAATCCAGAGCAGCACGAAGATCCAAACACTCCCGAGGCGCACACACAGGGACAAACACAAGACACACAGGCGCTCTGGCTGTGGAAAACTGGGGCCACATATACATAAGGACTGATGAGGGGAGTGGAAACACCTGACCAGCCAAACAGGTAAGCGTCTAACACAGAGACAGGAAGCAGGCTGGCACCAGGAAACAACAATTCTAACACAAATGCAAGAATAAACCAAAAACTCACCAACACTAACGATCCACAAAGGAAACAACTTGGGACACAACAGAAACATCATGTAAAGCTACTCTGCAGTCCACAAATAAATTGGAAATGATCTGATAGAGCAGTTTTCACGAGTCCCTCCTCGAGCTGAGCGCTCGGGGTTTTCTCTGCAGGACGGCCGTGCTGATAGCGAGGCTGCTTTAAAGGGAAGAAAAAGCCCAAAAGGAGCAGCTGTGAGCATTCTTATTTCCATTACAAGTTTGAAGGTTGCATCTTTGTGCTGGTTATGCACCGCAGTTTTTTAACCATCACTCTTTGTCTTTACATTTCTTTATCTCCTCTTTCAAGTGATATTCATTTTTAATCTTGTACATTGCAGTCATGGTCAGTCCTTTATTTCATTCCTTATGTAATGTAATATCCAAGCTAAAGATGTAGCACTAGGCTCCTGGCTGCACATCATGCAGGAGGATCTGCGGCCACCCTGCAGCCAACATCTTCATTTTAATCCCAGTGAATGGAGCGTGAAGGACTTCTCCTTGTTCCCTGTTTTATTCTCTTGTATTCCCTCTTTGCTCTCTCCTCACCCCCCCCCCTCCATGTTTCCTCTCTGCCCATCTCTCACAATCTCTCCCTCCTTCAAACATTCTCTCTTTTATTCTCCCTCTCTTTCACATAGATTACTGTGCAGCAGCTTAAGGGTCTGCAGAGCTGCCTCCTCCAGCTAGCTTAGGTGAATCAGTTACCATGGCAATCAAACCCAAATAAGCAACAATGGCACGTTAATTATGGTTATTACTGTATGAAGACTGTTCCAAGAAAATGAGCGATGCTACTTTTCTTTGGAGGGATTAAAGAAAGAGAATGTCAGAGGTGAGGCAGTTTGGACGGCATAATTCAGAACAGAGCAGATGCAGAAAATGCTCCCCGGCCTGATTTTGGTGCAAGATGGAGCGTCCACAAAGAAGCTGCCCTTGGCTCTGAGGGGGGAACAGGGAAAAATTGGCCATAATTGGTCATGATTCAGCCCCAGAACTGTGACGTCATTAAGGCAAATATACCTTTGTGCAGAAATACTCAAAAACATTAATGCATCAGAAAGTTAAATCATGACCATGTGTTCTATGATGGGATTAAAAGTGATTTTGGTTGGATATTAGAGTCATTGAATTACATATAATGTGGAAAATGTTGGTCCCGGTAATGAACGCTCAAGGGCTGCACAGCTTTTTTAGTCTCTTTGAGCTCATTGTCTTAGCTCTCCTGCTCAGAAACCAGTTCTGGCATCTGACGTTGATTTTGTCTTCATGCAAATCAGTTCTCTCATCATGTTGGTCACTATTTCATCTGTCATTACTACCAGTCCCTGAATGCTCTCTATGTGCCGCATTGCTGCTCGTCTCATGTGGACGCCTCTTTAGTCTTTAAGACTTTAGTTTTGACTGTGAGCACTGAGAGTTCAGCTGCTTGGAGCTCACAGCTGAGTACTGTTCAATTCAGTTTTATTTCTATAGCTGTACAGATAACCCACCACATCAGGGCTCATCAACTCTATCTGCCCAAGGCCCGCAGACAGTGGGAGGCCCTCATAAAATAAATTAATATTTTTTCCCAAGTAATATATCATTTGATATCGATTTTCCTTTCAAATTTATACTTTATTAATGATGTGATGTGCAAGTCTTGCATTCACGTTGCTCTATTATGTTGACTGTTGTTATGGAGACACCACAGTTGTGTGAAGTTGTGCTCATTACAGATTTGATGAAACAATCAAATGTTACATGAGAGCAACGAGTTTAATAAAGTAATAAAGTGCAACTCATTGTCATTGTGCACACAACGAAATGTTTCAGATCACTCATCCAGAGACAAGCATCTGCGGTCATGCAGCCAGAGACCGGCGCTACCGTTAGGCAATGTGGTTTAAGTGTCTTGCCCAAGGATACAACGCAGCGCAGGGACAGGGCTCGAACCTTGAACCTTCCGGCTGAAAGGCAAGCGCCTACCCATTGCGCCACTACCACTTATCTCTGCATGATTTACTTTTCAGAAGAGTTTAGATGCAAAACCTAAATCTGCTGGACACTTCTTTTTTTAATCTGGGTCTTACATCTTAGTCATTTCTTTTCACAGGTGATGGTGAGGTGCCTTTTTTCAAAAATGTATATAAAGTAATTTATTTGCTTTTTAATAAATATTTAGTTTTGAGGCAGTGTGTCCTCTGCTCAGTGTGAACGAAGGCAAAAGGTCCAAATATCAGATTGTGATAAAAAGATTTAGATTCACTCAGTACAACCACAACGGCGCAAGATAGCCGGACATTTATTGTAGCAATAACGCAACAGTAGATACTAGGCCGTGGGGTTCGGACACATACGGGGGGCTGTGACTGCATGCGGGTTCACGCCTACCCGCCTACCCGTCCGGTCCCCCCTTGAGCAGACCACGTGAGAGACCCTGAGCAAAGGACACGCCCAGGCCGGGGAGCACGCTCGGCAGCCAGTTACGATCCTTCCGCAGGTTCACAGACGGAAATCTCGTTACGACTTTTACTTCCTTTAGTTCGACAAGTTTGATCGAAGAACATTTTTCCACACAAAATACGGTCAGACTGACCTTCACTGGCATTACAGTCTGATCACCACCAACAAAAAACGGCTGCTCACAGCAGCCAGAAAACACTTGAAGTCACATGGTCCAGTCTTGCATTCTGATTGGTTCTGTGGGACATGGATGCTTTTACGGGCACGGGGAAGTAGGCTTTGGAGGCACATATAATTCGGACAAGTCACAGTTATTTAATGGGTTATGACACAGCATGATTGGTGTACAGCACCTGTGGCAGTACTATTCAGAGGGCCGGATGGAAAGCTCTGGTTGGCCGGATGAGGCCCACGGGCCGCCAGTTGATGTTCCCTGCTCTAATGCATCTACCGCCCCATCATCTGTCAGTCAGCAGTCATCCATCGTTGGTAGTTTTCTTAAAAGCTGAGAAAAGTTTAACTCTGGAGACACCCAACAGTTACTTTACCTGTTGTTGATGTTGATGACTTTTGTTGCCAGTTGTGTGTCTCTTCCAGTGTCGATGCACCTTTATTCTGGTTATTCTGGTTTTTATTCTGAGCATGGTAAGGCTTCAACAGTTCCCACTGGGCTATGAAAAAGGCTGAAGGCCCTTACATTCAGAAAGCATTTCACTTATCACACTCCACTCTGTGGCTGACGGCGGGCTGCTAATGGTCACCAGGTAACCTTCTAAACCTTGTGACCACTGAGTGGGGTGAAGGGTACCTTTGACTGACACATGAGGGGGTTTTAAACATGTTAAGTATGGTTGGGGACTCACCCACTTGCTCATGGTTAACATTCTGTGGTCTCCATTTGCCACCTCACTGCTAGCCTCTTCTTGTGTGGACACTAATTTGAACAGGCTGCTTATCGTCTGCATGACATTCATGAAGCCGTCTCTTCACTTCAGCACCGGTGCTCACAGGTTAGTGCACCTTACTACAGATAAGACTCATTGGGATATTTTTGAGCTACTTGTGGCTCCATAAGCGGGCCAGATGTGGCCCGGCTGCAGTCTGCTTGCAAAGCTAGACTCCCCCTCAGTCGGTCAGTCGAGGCCAGTTTGTTGTCCATAGAAAACTGTAGATTTGGGCCAAACGCAACGTGTTTCATCTGAAGTTTGGCTCTGAACACAAAGGTAACGGCCAATTAATTTGTGCGTTTTGCACATTTTTTTTTATTCTTTAATGGGAAAATGTTTCTGATTTTGATATTAGGTTTTACTCCAGTTTAATTGTGAAAATTTGATCCCCACTAAGAACTGAAGCGTGAAAGCGAAGCCGTCAGTTGACTCATTGATCTCCACAGCTGCCCTCACCTGTGGCCACGAGCTGTGTGTAGTGACAGAAACAATGAGCTCACAGGTACAAGCGTCCGAAATGAGCGTAGGGTGTCTGGGCGCTGCGTCAGGGATAAGGTGTGGTGAGTAGAGTTAAGTCGGCTGAAGTGCTTCAGGAATGTGACCGGGATCTGCCTCCTGGACCCGTACCAGGTGAGGTGTTTCATCTCTGACTTGGACAAGACCCCCCGGGCAGACTCAGGACGTGCTGGAGAGATTATGTCTCTTGGCTAGAAGATGGAGGTAGACTGACCCAAACTCAGAAAGCAGCAGAGAATGGAGGGATGGGTGGATGGATGGAGGGATGACAAACTTTCTGTCTTGGTTTTTGCCTGTTACACTCCTGCAGAGTGTTCACACGTCACAGCCTTCGGTGCACAGGTCATTTTCACATTGCTGTGTGCTGGTTACGTCTGTCAGTAGCGTGCTTGCTAACTTGTTAGTGGTAATTTAGCTTGTTTTTTGCCACCTAGTGGGCAAAATAATCAGTGAGCAGCACTTTAATGGAGCTTTGAGTCAAAATTTTCAGTCCATCTTGTACCAAATATGACAGATGGATACTGATGCCTTTTTTTGTGTTGTTGTTTTCAATGCTCATGCTGCTCAACAGGTAAACAGCACAGTTAGAAAATAGCTATTCTTTCCACATAGTGATTTTTTTTCCTATGCCTTCTAGGTTCTAATGGACCTTATGGGTCTGCTAATGTACTGTAGATGCTTCCTGTGCGTGTTTCAGAAAGCCGACTCGGTGGGGCTGACATACGTCACATTCGGGCTCTTAAGTCTTTTCAAAAGGCTTTCATAACATCCATGTTTACCAGAATGGAGGGTCTACGCTGACAGTGAGCGAGATGGAAGCGGGAGAGAGACGGGGATAAGAGGAAAAACAGGAGGTGGATCAACAAGATGAAGCTTTGCCATTTCCAAACCGTCTGTTCCTCTCACATCCAGCCATTAGCAGCGTTAGCATCTCCTTGTCAGCTTTCTGGCTAATTAGATCCAATGGTGTGTGTGTTTGTGTGTGTGAGTGTGTGAGAGAGACAGATCAATAGATGTGTGTTTGCATGTGCGTTAACGCTGTTGCCATGGGAACAGTCTTCCTGTATTACCCCACTAACAGAACGCCAGCAACTTGCCACTTCTCATCCGCCCACATTCGAATGTGCGACTCAGTCGGCTTCTGGTGCTGCTTTTTGGTCAGCCTGGTTTTTACTTAACAAGAGCTGCAACTTTCCACGTGGAGTTATTAAAACTACAGAGCAGATGTGTGTGTGTGTGTGTGTGTGACGAGTATGACGAGTGGTTTAAAAATCAGAGGATACAGCAGTGCAGCTTCATTGCTTTAGGGAGGGTGGTGGTTAATTATACATTGTTGTTGCAGTATACAACTGCACAAAATGCATCACGATGAATGAACTATCCATACATCCATCCATCCGTTATCTTCCATTTATCCGGGGTCGGGTCGCGGGGGCAGCAGACTAAGCAGAGAAGCCCAGACTTCCCTCTCTCCAGCCACCTCCACCAGCTCATCGGGAGGGACCCCAAGGTGAGCCGAGAGATATGATCTCTCCAGCGTGTCCTGGGTCTAACCCGGGGCCTCCTCCCAGTGGAACATGCCCAGAACACTTCACCCAAGAGGCGGCCAGGAGGATTCCTAATCAGATGCCCGAGCCTCCTCAACTGGCTCCTTTCGATGTGGAGGAGCAGCGCCTCCACTCTGAGCCCCTCCCCTCAATGAAATAGTTTCTCATTTAGGAATGGCCATCACTTCATTTCACTTATTAAAATCGCATGATATTAATTAATTATCACCTGGATTGGAGAGCGAGCCACCATGATCACTTTCGGGCAGTGGCGGCACCCTCAGTGACAGGACGCTGATCGGATGATAGCTGTGGGAAGCAGCGCTGATCTGATTTAGAAAATGTTTGTCTGTCGACGCAACTGAAGTGACGTGTTAGCACGCTGAGTACAGGCAGGTGGACACTAGCCAACATTAGCCCCACGCTGCAAACTGATCTACCACAGTGAGCAGGTAATGACAAGTGTTGGCCACACTTTATTATTATCATTAACCGTGTCAGAGTGTTTTCTACATTTTATACTAGTTAACTAGTCTTTTTTTCTTCCTATTTAACCAGTAAATTAGTCTCCAGCAGCATCTCTGCTTAGCCTGCTCACAGGGAGGCTACAGGCTTGTATGCTCCCAGTGCCAAACAGGAAGCTAGTCTCTGGAAGCTCATTACCCAACCAAAAACGTGGATCATCACGAAGATTTCTGGGTTTTTGACCCTCACTGGTGCTGTGGGCAGCTGGGTGCTGGTGGAAAGTGTGCCACTGTTGGCCAAAGATGGAGGAAGAGCAGGGCTGGTGAGGCGGAGGCAGTTGATCCGCTGTGGTGACCCCTGAAGGGAGCAGCTGCAAGAAAAATAAAGCACCCCTAATTAAGAGCAGGTACTTATTTATAATGGCGTGCTATGAAATGTCAAAGCCTCTCGAGGAAATTGTTGTAGAGCCGAACAGAAACATTGAAATGTCAGGACTCACACACCTGAAGACATTTAAACACACCTACAGGGGAAATGCTGCCCCCAGTGGTGAATGTTTCAAAGCTGGTAAAGGATAATAAAAAATGGCTTTAATTTACGGTATGCGTTTATGGCACATTCACAACTGCATCATCAAATGTTATACCCTATTTCTTTTTTCTAGGAACTTTCTGTCAAAGGTGTGAATGATCACATTATCATATTACATCACATTAAAGGCTGTGAAGGAAATCAGCATTTGCTGCTCTGTAGTCACTGAGATGCAGATGTTGGGTCACCAGGTCCCAGAGTGAGGTGGAGGAAGCGCCGGGGTCACAGCCCAGAGCTGCTGGGTGGTTTTTGTTCTCTCCTTTCGGTGGGATGTGTAGGGAGGTTTAAGCTGCTGTCAGTCAGCATCACTCCCCGCTATTTAGATTCCAATTACACCTGTCAGCTGAGTCTGAGCCTCATCTGTCTTTTCTCCGTGCCTTTAAACCCTCGCACACTCCACTTCTTCTGTGTTCAACAAGACTGTGCGTTCATTCTTTTCCTTTCTTTATTCGTCTGTAACCTCCCTCCGTGTCACTCAGTATTAGCGTCTCCTCGATTTCTCTACCCCGCTCGCACTCCACGCTCACTGTAGCTTTAATCCTCCTCCTTACACGCTGAGGATGCACGAGCTTCACTGCCGACAGATTTCAAACAGGGCGAAGGCAAACGGCAGTGTGGTGCTGACGGTGTGCTGTAACATGCGGTCGTTTAGCCCGACTGACACGCTGACAGACGACTCGGTGCACGGATGCTCGGATATCTGTCTGAGGGACGGATTAGAATCCTGATACTCATTTTGGAGTCTATCAGGATGGCCCTAAGCAGAGGGGAACAGGCTCTAATTTACTTTAATTCCATCAAGGCTGGATTACCAACTGGGCAAAGCTGCCAGCTGTGACATTTGTTAGAATTTGATTAACAGAATAAGGCTGGAAATTGCACCACTGAAACACAGCATGACATGACTGATATTAAAAAAAATTGTGGTCCAGAATTATTTTCCAATCTCAAGGTCCTGTCTTACTTTTCTGATTTGCTAATCATGTCACATTAACAACTCGAGACCTTTACTCACACATTTTATTTTAAATCTTGTTTTAGCTGCATTTTGCCTTTTATTTAGACGGTCATGACATGCAGCCAGAAACTGCAGGTCCTCTAAAAAGATGGAACCGCCGATCTGTCAGATCAGCATTTTGAGGCCTTAACATGAACATTTCAGCCATAAATGGATGAGGGTGGAGCGCTAAGTTACCAGCTAATGCTGCATCCACAGACTGTACGGGAGCATCACACACGCTCAGATACCTGCTAATCGGTAACATCTGAATAAAATCCCAGAATTTTGCCTTCTTGGACGCCTGTTAGTCCAATGAAGCCACAGCAGCCATAATTACACAGTCCAGAGGTCCAGTTCAGGGACTCCAGTTAGCTGAGGTGAAGCCTAGCAGACGGCTAGCAGCTACAGCCGCCTGTGTCGCCTGTCAAAGAGGCTATGCCCCTAATAATGAAAACTTGAAACTTTAATACAATTTAAACAGGTGTGTTATATAAAAGCCTACCCCTTCCCCAGTTAGTATGTAGAGGGAAATTAGCTAGACCCCTCCACCTTTCAAACTAACTTTTTAAAAACTAAATTAAGACTCACAAACACAGGTGGCTGAAGGTGTTAGCCGTCTGCTTGGCTCTCCCACTCTGAGCGGATGGGTGTACTGAACTGATGTTGGAGTTTCGGAGCATCTTTGCTGCAAACCCATCCAAGTGACTGGAAGGACACAAAAGCTGCACGGAAAAGAAGTGCCAGTGAAATCTGATTTTAAAAGGCTTCTGAGACAGCTGTGCACCCCTGCTGTGCATCAATACAGCAACCTGATTGGCTCGTGTTTTTCTGCTTTGGCTGTTGATTGGCCATCTTTATCATGTCTTCATTCTGCCATTGATTTCTATTGACATGGCTTACTGTCTGTGTGCAGCCACAGCTCATAGCTCAATGTCTCGTCTAAATGTGGTCACTTCTGGTTTAAAAACACTATACGCAGACCGCTGGGTGACTTTGTCTTTATCTGTACAGTCTCCAGCTGTTCCAGCTGTGCTTTCCTCTCGACTGTTTTGTTCTTGGGAAGGAACGTAGATAGAAAACATAAAATTCCAGTTTTCCTCTGCGAATCATGCACAAAATTATAGTACAAATATAGCACATTTTCACAATTTGCCCTTTAGAGGTCTATTTGCTTTTAGTTTTTTTTAACAGCACACAAGCACCTGTAATGCTGATTGTAATTCATGCATGATCCATTTTCCTGCTCTTATCCCAGTACCATTTTGCCTGCTGTTTGTATTAACCAGATAAAAGTAAGAGCGCTGAAATTTGAATAACCCACCACCATCTGTGATTATCATGCTGAATTCTAAAATCTGCTGTTAACAACTCGCTAACGAAATAAAAGCCGAAGCCTTTGAAAATCAATTTACTGCAAACCAGTTCAAGGCGTGAAGGTTTGAGTCAGAGAAAGTTTCGATTGTGGTTTAGCAGGCAGGAAAGTCAATGAGGGGTCTGAGGGAGGGATGGATGGATGGGGAGAAGCTGCAGGGGGACGCTGCCCTGCAGCAGAAAAAGCATTAATCAGAACTGGTGACAGTTTGAGTGACTACATCCTGGCCCCCCACCCCTCGACCCCACCCTTTCATCCTCCTCATAAGAAATCTGGGGACATTAAGTCAACACCGCGAGATTTCCAGTTTTTAGCCTCTTTCTTCTTCATCCCTCTTTAACTCCCCACTCTGCTGTTTTCCAGCTCATCATCCTCTGAGGATGAAACACGGATGGCATGTGAACATCCACCTCCTACCAGAGCCATATGGAGCCGCACCACCTTGGAAGATCCCGCTGAAAACACAACAGGGAGGTCATCGTAGGGTAAGACTGCACACACACAGACACACACATACAGATGAAAGCAGGGGCACGTCACAGTCCTGATGGTGCGAACGCCGTTGGTCTCCATCTGCGGCTCATAATGTCTAACACGTTGGAGGCCTCGCCACCGCAGCTTCTGCCACGCCATAAATCACACACATCTGGTCCACCGATCCCCCGCTGCTGGACACTGGTGGCAGGGAAACGCACACACTCAGCCCATATGTATACACTCTGAAGTTCACCCAGTCACACCCAGACTCATTCATCAAAGCTGACTCTGACTCGTATCTGTCTGTGCGGCTCCCAACATACACGATGTAAATGGCATCCATATTTTTGAAGCTACAAAGCGATATTTTATGTTTTCACCAAGTTTAAGTTTGATTCGTTCTTCTCACAGCAGCTCGGTCGCTTCACAATGCATGGTATGAATTTTAAGCAAGTTTCGAATCTAATCTGGTGGCTGTCAACAACGTGGGGACAGTAAACGCATCGTGTTGGGTTCAGGGCTGCGTTGTAGACGCGTGATGATCTCTCGATCTCTTACAAGCTTACAGTTCAGTCAGAGTGACCCTGATTCCAGAATAAATCCTAACCTGTACGATATCGTGCACCCTGAAATAGGGACCGTCTCAAAAGTGCAAACTTGCCGAATCAGTTTCAGATTTTCCTCTTTTTCAGACTCCTCTAACAAACCTGTGATCTCTGCTGCCTCCAAACTCCAAACAAACTCTTTTCATTTGGACCTCATCACAGTTTCAGGTTTTAGAGAAAGAAGTAACAGAATGATTTACTCTGAACTCTTTTCACCATCTGTGAGACCATTTTTAACTCAAACATGTCCATGGAAATCAAGTAAAAATGCAAAATAACTAATGATAGCAGCCTCCCATCTGCACAGCACGGCCTGTCATTGACACTGTGGCAGGAATAAATATGAGGAGTTACCTTCCAGTCTGTCTTCACCCACTTGACCCAAAGCAAGAGCAGAGGCAGCAGCCAACGAATGAGCAATGCTGAGCGATGGGGACATTGTAGCCAAGTTATAGATGAAGCTACGAACTCATATCTGCACCATTTCAAATTCAGCATCTTCTTCTGTGGCAGTTAAACTGCACCACACAGACGATCAGGCTGTTTAATTCAATACAAGCGGCTCTCTTGGAGGTTTTCTTGGATTTAGCCAAAATATTTGTCTGCATTTGGATGGAAACTGTTTGCGTTTGTGCGACTTTCTTTATATTTAAAGTCACACTCTTTTTATTATGTGCGAGTCAAGTCAGATTCCCATCTAACGCAGCCTGAGCAGGATCCAGGATGCCGGCTCGCGCACACATACGTCATATTCTGCAGCTAAACTGGCACATTTTTCCTGGCTGTGAAACGGATGATTTCTTTATTCCCTCTGTTTGTGACTCACGCAATGCGAGTGAGAAAGAGCAAAGTAAGTGAAAGTGATGGATTGTGGGTAAAGCCTGCTCACACGGCAGGAGCACACAGAGGCTGAAAATGCTTTAACAAGATTCACTCCTCTCACTTAATGCTTACGTGACCTCAGTCCTGATTTAGGGGCATATCTGTGTGTGTGTGTGTGTGTTGATGCTGCTGCTGTAGAATCTCACAGTAGAGTTTCATCCAGTCGTTTAAAATGCAAACAGAAAATTAAAGGTGACCTGCTTTATATCCACAGGTGATCCGGAGAGGACGGTCGAACAGTAAAGTTGGGGAGCGCTACATTCATGTTAGTCGAGCATCGCTGGAGCAGTTCGGCCGTTACAAACACTCCCTGCTCCACCTCACCTGCTCTGCAATGACACATAGTCGTTGTTTCTCTCTAAATTAGCTCCTTCGATCAATAGCGCGTCTTAATATCAGCTTCCTGATCGCTCTGCTGTCACTCGTGTGTTATACTCATAGTTTTCCGTTAATACAGTTTTAATTGGAACGCCAATAAAGGGCAAAAAACAGCCCGTCTGTGTCGTTGTTTGTGGATGGCTTAATCGATCTGCCCGCACAGACAACAGGCTCTGTCATAACCCAGAGCCCCCCCCGCTTCCTCCCCCACGATGAGTACAATAATTGGCACCATGTGACGGCTAAGTGGGGCATTCCTGCCCCCTGACAGCCGCCCACCTGCTTTGATTGATGATATTGTTTTTAAAAACTGAAAATAGTTGGAGGTTAGAGCTGAGTGGTGGATGTGGTGCTGGAGGGCTTTGGGTGTGTGTGGGGGGGTCCTCTCTTCCCAAAAAGTCACATTCCATTGGGAATAAAAGACGCCATTGTGGAGGCTAATCCACTTCAACAGGATGGCTGCTGTGTGGTGGGTTTGTGTGTGGGAGTGTTATCTTCTGTGTGTGTCTGTGGGTGTGTGATACTGTGTTCCTTATGTGTTGCTTATTTACAATGTGACTGAATAAAGTTTTCTTATGTGGAAGTGAAACAGAGTTCACCAATGAGCATGCGGTTTCACATGAAGTCCCGCCCCTTATTGTCACATCCTGTTTTATAGTCACCAAGCTGGCCACAGCAGAAATGCTCATCTCAGGACAACAAACCAGCGGGTCACATCATGGTAGCTGCTTCAGTCTTTCATGCTGTTTACATGATAACAAGTCTAAGAATAATTATTTTAATGTGTTCAGTTAAATTCAAGTCAATTCATTGTATTTGTACAGCACTAAATCACAACAGTCGCCTCAAGGTGCTTTATATTGTAGGTAAAGACCAAACAATACTGCAGAGAAAACCCAACAGTCAAAACGACCCCCATGAGCAGCACTTGGTGAGAGTGGGAAGGAAAAACTCCCTTTTAACAGGAAGAAACCCCCAGCAGAACCAGGCTGAGGGAGGGGCAGTCAACTGCTGAGGGGGGAAAGAGCCAGAGATTAATAATAACTGATGATTAAATACAGTGTGGAGCATAAATGGAGTAAAAAGAGGAGAATGAAAAGAAACTGCATCATGGGAACCCCCCATGGTGGATTGGGATGGACTGGGATCGTGGCACCACCATAAATATGCCGGGTGTCGAGTCAGTGAAAATGGAATTTCTTGCATGGGCACTGATGTAGGACTGAGAAGGCCAGAGCTTCTTTCCACATAACAAGAAAAGCTGAGACAAGTAGATACTGAAGCATCACTTTTTGTACTCAACCCCTTTGATGCTGTGTATTCACTGTTCCACTATAATCGCACTACACTGTGGTGAGACATGGATGCTAACCAGTGCTTTAAGAGATCGGAGGTGCTTGAGACGGATACTGAACAGCTAGTGTCAGTTTTTGCATCATATGAATAAAAGGACAAATTGTCTGCCAAACTAGAATACTTTGGTCACATGATGCTAAAAAACAAATGTCCTCTGCTGGTGGAAGATGTGATCCAGGTCTTAGAAGAATATCCTCAAGAACTCAACGCAGACATTGTTCAGAAAGTTTATGGACAATAAAACAGATGGTGCTATCGGTCACAAACACTCTGGAGGCCGAAGCGGTTATAGAATCATAGGCTGCATGTTAAAGATGGACGTAGTCACCGTGACCTCTTTTATTATCTGTTTACTGTAATGTAACCATAATTTTCAAAATGAACATGATGCAGTATTCACTAAGATTTGAAACTTGCACTTGAGACCAGAAAGTCATCTGAATCATGTTTACCGAGCTCATAAATCAGGTGAGGTTAGGGGTCGTCGCTACAGTTGGAAGTCTTTCTGCCCCCGCTGGACATAGAGCGACCTCCGGCACTGCTTCATCTGCACTCTGTGGTCTGAATGTGTTGTGAAAAGCCTGTTGAGGTTTTCAGAACCATAATTCTGGGAATCGCACGGGTTTCATCAACAGATGGAGTCAGCCCAGTCGTCAGTGAACAGATGTGAAAGATGCCAACATTTCCCATCATTCTTACCACTTTCATGACTTCTCATCTGTTTTGGCTGAGTACATTTCCTGTACTGGTGAAGACAAAATGATACAGCTTTAAAAAAAAAATATCAGCAATCCAATCATATCAGTGAAAGAACAAAAACATATGGCCATTAGCTTCACAGCTGTGGGCACAGAACATTTTTCTCTGTTGCATCGGCTCCTTTTTTAAAGCACTTAAAGCAGCAAAGAGAGGCTGATCGTCAAACTACGGTGTGGTTTAAACTCACCTGCCACTTCCTTTCTACGAGACATTTTCTAATTAATTGCATGTCAAACCAGTCCCACAGACGGAGCCAGCCTTTTAAAGAAATCCACTAATCCCATTCCTAAAATTGTTTGCAATGCTGTCACCCAGAGAAACAGCAGAAAAACAAGGCAGGAAATGTTCACTGTTTGTTCCTCATCCCGAGAGACTGCACTGATCCTTATAACGGCATAATGAGCCTTTTTAAACGACATCAAAAATTAATGATCGGCCCGGTTTGATGTCAGAATAAACACCCAGATATTTGTGTCTTTTCACTCCTGTCAGCGCTTCACTTTCTGCTGCCATTGGGGAGGCTCAAAGTCATGATGGTGTCTTAGGGTCAGATTACTGCAAAGCTCATTTTGTTCAAATGTAACGGAAAGCAACCTGGACATTGACCGAGGATATAAAGTAACACATAGATGAAAACTAAACACCATTAGCGTTTGGAGGGTTAGCGAAGTTACAATGATATGCTACCCGGTGGCTAGCAGTAAAGCTATAGCTAAGCATGGATAACCTGGGTTAAATTATCCATCCATCCATCTGCCAGGTTTGGGTCATGAGGGCAGCAGTCTAAGCAGAGAAGTCCAGACCTCCGTCTCTTCCAACTCTTTCAGGGGGGGGCACCAAGATGTTCCCACACCAGCAGAGAGATCTCCGTGGGTCTGTCCTGAGGCCTCCTCCCGGTAGGATATGAAAACTCTCACCTACAAGATGTCCTATGCAGAGTCACCTCAGTGTGGAGGGGTAGTGGCTCTACTGTGAGTCCCTCCCAAATAACCAATAACCTTGCAGCTGCAGCTCGGTGCAGCCTTATGGTGAAATTGTTCTCAATACAAGTTCTTGCTGAGGGGCAGAGACAGATACAATCACATGACAGGAACAAGACGCCGAAGCCTCAGCCCAAAGAAGGTCTGAGAAGATCCATCTGCAGCATGAGGGTTGGTCATTACAGCTCATGGCTGCAGGTGAGGGTAGGTGGCATCAGCATGTCTGTGACTGTATTCATTTCATCTACCGTGAGACTAGTGTTTCACTTTAAGTTCTTTAACTTCTTTCTTCTTTTTTTGGCTGATTGGATAAAATGTGAACAGATATGAAATGCTTGAATTTAACATGCAAACATCTCTGTGGCATAAACATCTTGAGCTAAGGTTTCTGTATCGGCCTGTAAATCATCAGCTGTGTTTTTATGAGTTTAAATCATCAGCAGAGTTCACACACAAACACACTGCTTCCCTCACACTCCTCCTTTTCTTTGCCTTCACACTGACTCCTCTCGTTGTGCCCTCCCCTCACTCTAATCTCCCATATTCTCGTCTCCACGTCCTTTTTTCCATCCCTCCCCTCCTTTCTACCTTTTTTCTCTTTTCCCCCAAGTGCCTCTCCTTTTCCTTTCATTCATCTTGCTTCTCTTTCAGCCTAATGCCTCCTTCTCAGCCTCCCCTTTTCTCCCTCTTTGCTAAACCCCTGCCACCTCTCCCTTTCACATCTCTTTCTCTCTCCTTATCAAAATTGAGGATGAATGGTGAAAGGCGAGGAGGCGAGGCTGAGACTCAAACCCGATGCCTCGTGTGTGGGAACCTCATTGTGGCCGGCGACTCAGAAAGAGAGCGAGAGCGAAAGAGCGAGCTAAGGTATCGCACTTCTCCCCCGTATGGTCGATAGAGCAGACCCTCTCATCTTTCCCCGCCTTGAATGGCATCACTGTGCCAGCCGGCCTGGGGAGCCGGGGAGGGGGAGTGATGCATGACCTGACAGAAACTGAGATGAGGGGAATATTTTCTTGTCTCTCATTTTTCCAGGAACATGGTTTTGTTGTTTACACGAGTTAGCACAAAGTTTCTTTACCAGTTTGACCAGTTTTGCTCCCGCTGGTGCTCGGCTGTAATCGAGTCTGTAAATATGTTCGCACCAGGAGGTCAAGAACCACTTCTCCATCAACTTATTCACAAATTTAATATCAAAATCCAACCTAATAAATTCAAATGAAGCCACAGCAGCCATATTATTTATCAGATAATTGCATCAAAATGCTCCAACAGCACAAACACGGTCCAGAGGTCCAGTTCAGGGACTCCAGTTAGCCGAGGTGAAGCTAGCAGGCAGCTTGTAGGTTTTGAAAAAAACAATTTTTGGCTAGCTATGCTATTACATATTTCATGTTCAAACTGGGCTAAAATGGCACCCAAGGCACAAAAAAAGAAATGCAACCATAACATTAGAATGACCTGGGCTAATAGCAGGCAAACCTAGATGTAACTTAGCTTTTCACTAGTATAAGCTGCTACCTCCTAAGCACAATGTACGGACTAAAATAAGCTAACTGGTGCTCATCAGATCTGATTATGTTCCAGAATCCTCTTGATGGAGTCTAAAAGGGTTCACATATGAATTTCTACCTCTAGTGAGACAGTAAATTGGGTGTGTTATGTAATGGAGTCACTTTTTTCACCCTAGTGCACGCTAATGTGTATTAACGGACAGAAAAATTAAGTACCGAACCCTGCAATTCCTCTAATGTCCACCAGGTGATCAGCTGCTAGCTAGCTAATACGGTCTATGGATGCAGCCTGATTTCACTCGTGTTTGACAATAAAGGATTCTGATTCTGATAACCAAGCTAGCTAGCATTAGCTGATAACGTAGCACTCCGCTCTTGTATTCAGTTGTGGTCACTTCTGGCTTTGAAAAAACCATCACAGCTTTGACTAGAAAGCCTGAACCGAAGTGTGATGTTGCAGCTGCTGCATCTATGTTTGACATGCAGTCTGGGGGTGGGCTTTGGGGGCTTTTTGGTTTTGTTGGGCTGAGTCAAATCACCTCACCGTCAGCGTTCTGCACGAGCAGGTTGACAGGTTTAGTTCAAGGACTTTAACCCAGGAGTACTTTTGTGTTCTTTTAAATAGTTCTAAATAGTGTAGTTGGATTGCACTCGGTCACAAACTACCTTTTCTCTTTCACTGGGCTCCACTCCTCCAACATACCCCAAACTGCTAACAGCCAGTAGTGTGAAACAAATACAATTTGTGCTGCGGGCCAACCACACGACACATTTTGCTGTGAGTCTGCATCCAGGACTTTTAGACCTTTTACAGCTCTCCAGTCTAAAAAAAGTTCACTTTAATTCACCTGCTTTCAGCCAAACTGTAGTTGGGGTTTTGTTTCTAATCCACCGCATCTCAGAGCAACTCTCGAAAATTACAATGGAGCCCATTAGATCCCTTTATCTGTGCCTTTGACTTTGGACAAAGAGTTCAGCCATTTAGAACAAGTGCTAGACGCAGGCCCTGTGGAAAGCAATCAAGTGAGACTGTTTTCCATCTTCTAAACTTGGCACAGTCTTGAGAACATAAAGGAGCTTTGGGTCATTAGGGTACCAGGCCTGACAGATTAGTTTAAAAGCTGAAGCACACCGCTTTAGCTTGTACAGTGCTCTTTACAATTATTTTCTGGCACGACCAAAAGAACTGAATAAGCCTAAAAAAAGATAGGCTGCAGCAACCAAAAGTGGGTCTCACTCAGCAGCCTGGAGGGGACAGTCTGTTATTTCAGATCGCCTCCAATCCGACCCGCCTTATTGTGCGTGGAGGCAGACGGGCAGACGGCTGAGCGTCGGGGGGTATTTTCCAACTACGCTCACCTGTCTGCTTCTATTAAGTTATGCAGCCTGCGAGTTTAGTTTGGTCAGGCTGTGAAAGCCCCTCCTCCCTCTTAGCATCAATTATTCAAGCAGGAGTCAATTAGGGTTGAATAATTGATCTTCTGAGTGTCAATATTTGGTAAACAATCCTTTGCAGCTTTTTACAAAGTGTCCGACTCTGCTGCTGTGATCGGGGACTCTGGGTTTTTGTGAGTCACATGACTGGGATCACGTGACTGTTTTCTTTTCTCTTTGTCAAGAGTTACTCAAGTCCTTCGGGTTTATTTGATGTTTGTGTAAAATAACATAATCTCCTTCTCCTCACTTAATTTTTACTAGTAAATCTGAAGAATTTCATTCACATCAACATCATTTTTGTCATCTACTGTAACACAAATCTATTGTGTAACATATAGGTGATTTCATCGTGTTCAGGGGAACGAATTTTCACCTGTAACTGCGACTTCTGTGTACTGAGTACTCGAGTACTTTAGCTACTTTAAATATATTTTCATGCTACTACTTAAATAAAATTCTGCTACTTCTAATAAAATGCAAACGCTACTATCTACATCCACCTGCAAATACTTGCATGAGTACATTTTGTACACTTCTTAATTTGAATGAATTCACCTACAATATTAATTCTATATATTTTTAAAAGCAGTAAATAAAGCCAAGCACAACACAATAACATGTGACAATAACACAGCTCTGAAAACACACTGCTGGACCTCTAACACAGGCGTCTTTGTGTGTTTCAAAATAACATTTGTAGACGTAGCAAACCAGGAAACTCGTCCCGCTCAGAATTTTCTGCTTTCATTGAATGTGTGCTGCTCTCAGCGAGGAGGCGGCTGCACACCCTCAAATGTGTGCTTGAACTCTGGAGACGTACAAAGTATTCCAATGCAGTATTCCAAATAAGATAGCAGCAGCTTTTCCGGAGTTTCCCGACTTTTTTAAGACCAAAGGACGGTCCGGATGTCCTCTTGTCCTCACTGTGGACTCCTCAGTGGATCTGTGGATATGAAATAAGTGCAAATGTGTCTCAGAGGCTCTGAGGAACATTTGCTGGGCCAAACGTTCCTTAGCTGGATGAATGTCCAGCGACGTCAGTCCAGCGAGGGCAGGTGAAGTTACCTGAGCACACTGATGCATCCCAGGCAGGCGTGTCTCTGAAGAGAGGATCCTAGCTTCCAAACTGTGAGTCCATAAACTGAAGTTAAAGTTAACATCTTCTTCACTGTTTTTATCCACAATCACAGATGAGCGGAGAGGAAATGAAATGCATTTGCTTCATCATCATCCTCATACAGAGCATTTTTGAAATGTGATTTAAACCGTTTGAATGCTCTCGATGCTACGCAGCAAAGTGGAGACTGATTGCTGCGTTTCACAGGGGAAATATCAGACCTGTAAAATATCAAAATTCTGCTTCAGTTTAAAGTGTTTGATTTTCAGCACAGAGCGGAACAGTACTCGTTTCTTCCTGAGCTCTGAAAATCAGCGGACTTCCAGCTGGCTGGTGAAGTTTTTAAGAAATTCTCTTAAATATGCTTATGTGACAAAGCTGATGCATTCAGACACTAGAAATATGAACAGTTATAAATTTTTAAATTAAATGTTTAAATCAACAGTAACACAGTATAACAATAAAAGTTAGCATGCACTTTTACCGGGGCTGTGGCTATGTGCTGGTAATGTTACTGCTAACACGCTAACAGAGCAGCCGCATCAGCAGTAAAGAGCTGCAGCAGAAAAATATGAGCATAACCTAAGTGAAGGAAAATGGAGGACAGAGCTGTCGTTTTCCCTCCTGAGCGCCTCTCCAGGGGGCGGAGCTTCAGGAGAAAACTTGTTTCTCTCCAACATGATTCATTCTAGTAGACTGAGGATCCTTAAAGAGTACAGGAGAGTAAATTATGTATGCATGAGAAACAAAGTAGTGCTGTTGGATTAACATGAATAAATGTGCAAATTCAGCAACCCCACAATTATTTTCAGTAAACCATCATTCAGCAAATATGTTCAGGCTCATTCATCCATCAGTTTTGGGAGAGCAGGTTTATCACAATAGTGTGAAATATACTAGATACTTTCATGGATATACCTGATGTTCAGGAGAACAGAGGGAGGCGCCCATTTTAGAGCAGGTTTGACCAACAAGTCCAAACAAACGGTCCAAACTGAAGACGGTCAAGCCGTCGCGCTCCAACACGAGTCTCAGACTGATTCCTCCATCACTTCATGCTACCTACAAAGTATAAGCATTTTGGAAACGTGGGGTTATGAACCTGGAGCAGTGGTCCAATCAATGCAGAAGGAAACCAGGAAGCTTCAAAACATTCTTTTCTTGTGCATTCAGCATTCAGGTGCCTTCTCTGAGTCTAGTATCTAGATCTCCTGAACCTCTTGGCATGCACCAGCTCACCAACGACTCATCTGGGATCACGGCTGGGTTTTGTTGCAGCCACTTGTTAAATGGGGCAAATTTTCAGAAGCTGCAGGACGTTACCTTTCAGTCTCACACACTGGTGTTAGCAGCCAGATGTGTCACCAGGACCCATCGAGGTTTAGGCGCTGGTTAATGTCCACCCATTTTTTGCCTGTTTGCTTCACCCTGTTTCTTTTCCATGCATCCATTTTCTTCTGCAAATGCAATTCAGGGCTGCAGGGAGCTAGACCCTATCCAGCTGTCATAGAGCAAGAGTGGGGGGCACGCCCTCGACAGAGATAACAACACTATCAAAATCAGTCTTCTAGTTTCTGAAAATGAGCCTGATGCAGGCGACCTGGTGGATGTTGAGAGGCTAATGGAAAAAACTGCACTGCCAAATGTTGAGAGCTCGATATCTTTCGGGTCAGCTATAAAAAGGGGGGACATTAATTAAACCCAAACGTTACCCGAATCCCCCTAATCCCAAAATGTAACCTTTACCCAGCATGCTTTGCCACTGATCTGGAGGATGTTGAGCCTGTGTGAGAAATACTCTGTTAAAGCTGCAGCTCTCGACTGTATCTGTCGGAAAAGTCAGAACCACCAAAATTCATGAATTATGTGGATTCATTGATTTGTGCTTGAGGAGCAAAGGTTTAAGACGCCCATTTCACCTGAATATTTCAAATGTAAAGAGCTGCACTTTGTCAGGATAAGAATAAAACAAAGCAGGTAGAATTCAACAAGTCGGACCATCGTTTGAGTTTGTGGGCGCAAACTCACCAGAACATCCAGAATATTCCGGACTTATTTCAGTCAGCTTTGGTTTGGCTGAAAATTACAGATGCAGTTTGGATGAGCCTTCGGGCCGTGCTTCAGTCCTCATCTTTATGATGTTGTATTAAATATAGAGGGCTCCATGAAAAGAATGCCTCTGCAGTCATTTACCAGTCTCTAATATGCTTTATTGAAGAAAGTGAGGCAAAGAAAAGTTTTCATCCATCACTGATCCATCCTCCAACTGCTGACTTCTGCTTTTGTGGGGCTCCTCTGGAGACATTCAACCACAACTTTCCTCCTCATACGTTGTAGTACAAACATGACGGAGCACTTGTGGTGAGCCATTCCTCCTCCGACTGAAGTGCTTGTTGAAAGAATTGTGTGCTTTGCCTTTACTTTGAGTCCCACAGAGGCAAAATAAAAGTTCTACTTCAGCATGTAAAGAACTCGAGGTGATACCTTCAGTGCTCTTTGACAGCTGATGATCTTGATTAGAGTGTGAAGGTCAGCTTTTCCGTCCAGGTAAATGAATCTGACATCACATTACACGTTTTACAGCCTCTCTCTTCCCGTTGTTTCATATTTCTGCATAATTAGAATGAAAAAGCTCACGATAAAATATCATTTTCTTGTCTACTTTAATATTCATGAAATGTTTTCTCTGTCCTGGAGACAACCTGACAAGTAAAAGCAAGAACAGCCCGTGCTGATCAGCGAGCCTCGCCCCCTTCATGAATATTAACAGCAACAACAGCAGACTGAAGACGGAGGACATGCAGAAACAACACGGACAACAAGCCGGCATTCGGAGGCATCTCGGAAGCAGCCGTGTGGATATCCGGCTAAAATAAGCTGTGGAAACTTGCACAGGGCTGGAAATGCTCTTGAATCCCAAACTCCAAAAATGAATTTGTCAGTTGAGTGTATCCATCTCTTGATGTTCTTCCTACGAGCAGCTGTGGCTCAGGAGGTAAAGTGGGTCGCCTGCCGATCGGAGGGTCAATGGTTTGATCCGTGGCTCTTTCAGTTGAAGTGCCCTTGCACAAAATACTGAACCCCAAATACAAAAAGCGTTCTGAGTGCTCAGAGCAGAAAAGGTCCATTTAAGTCCATTTACCATGTTGGGAAGCAGGTGTTGTGATGTGTGTCATGTGCCAGAGGCTAAAGTGATTTCAACGATAAAAGGACAAAGATAACGACCCACTGAGCAAAGTGAAGAGAAATCATGGAAATGGCTGCAAATGTCAGCTTGCAGCCATTTAACTTATACAGTCCAGTCACTGCAGTCGGGGTTGTTGTGGATGCTCTCTGCACGAATTTCCAGACTAAAATGATGAGTAACTGCCAGCTAGGTGCCTACGAGCTGTAACACGGCCTTTTGCTCATAGATTGTTGGAATATGGACGTTACCTATTGATTTGTGAAGTCCTGTTACAATGTCTCGAGCTGGGCATGTGACACGTGAGGGGTGGATCTGACTGAGAAACTGGGGGCGTGATGCACTTGTCTTGGATGAAATGAGCCTCTTTTCAATTCAGTGTGACCTGAGAGCAGCAACTGAGCCCGTAAACATGTATATGTAGATGCCTCGCTGACTGGGTTGGCCCGCCTGTGATGTAACTGTGTGTCCACCATATTGGTGGAGGCAACTAATACAAGTGAAGGAACTGAACATCATAAAGCCCTTTTCCACAAAGTTATTTAAGTTAAAGCGTTCATTCACACGTTCAAATGTGCACTAATATACACTAGGAAACTGTTAGGCAAAATGTTAAAATGGCCAAATATGATCAAAAACAATTTGTCAGTCTTACCTGTGAAAGGTAATCCCACGTGAACCCGTTTTGACTGTAAAATGGTTCGAACCACTCCACACAGCACCAGAGTGTGGCGTCTCTCTCATGTTATATTGGCTGCTTTTGCCACCTCCAATATGGCGGCGATGTTAATGTACGTGTCAGTGCTCAATGCGACGTCTAGATATATATGTCTACGACTGAGCCCATCAAGTCCCCAGGAAACTGTTTCCTCAGGTCACAGATCAGGGCCTTCAATCAGAGGAGTCGCCCCCTGCTGGCCAGTAAAAAGAATGCATGTTTAAGGCACTCCTGCATTAGCTTCACTTGTCACACCATGAACCTACGTCCATCATTTATACAGTCGGCGTTTCAGAGTGCTGCATTAAAGCTAGGCTACAGCCTAGCACACCTTCCCAGGTGTGGCAACACCGGCACCAACAGCTGTGGCGTCTGTGCAGATGGCACCACAGGAAAGGAAGAGTCCATCCATGTTCTGGAGGTTCCACCACGCTTACCTTATTCAGAGCAATCACACCAGAAAAAATACACCATTTTTGTAGCATCGAATATACAATCAATGACAAAAAATCTCATATAATTTTGATATATAACACTCATATGACCAAAAAACTGCATTTGGGGAAAAATGTATATAAGAAGAAGCTACTGTGACTTTTTTTTCAAGTTGGACTCTTGAATGATCTGCTAACGTTAATGCAGTTGCTCCTAAATGGGGTTTAAAAAGGTAAAAATAAGAAATTAACTGATTATGTCTTGAGATTAAGATTAAGATTGGTCTATTTCGAACTCCTTTAAACTTCACACAGAGCCAGACTCACAGGAAAGCATTAAACACTGGTTTAAATCCACATACTGCTCAGAAGGATGACACAGTGAAGCTGGAAGTGCAATAACTACACTGGATTTAATCCTTTCTTAACTCTGCAATTCAAATTTCACTTCAGCAATAAAATAATGATAAAACACATTTTTGTTGTGATGCTGGACAACGATGTCCACGGCCACCGAGGGACAACGATGTCCGCAGCCATCGAGGGACAACTATGTTATACACCATCGGGGGACAACGATGTCTGCGGCCATCGGGGGACAACTATGTTATACACCATCGGGGGACAACGATGTCCATGACCATTGAGGCTAATCTCTGTGTAAAGCAAAGAAACAAAGAAGCGGTAAAGGTGTTTCTGTGCTTCATGTTTAAACTGGTTCCCAGTCCAGAGCTTCACACCAGATCCAGCAGTGAAGTCTGTAGATGGCCGAGTTCAGTGCAGACAGTGTGTAAGCAGTTGTTTCTGCATTAGGAAAATTACATTGTGCTTTTCCAGTGAGTCAGTGGTTGATAAGAGCAGCTATTAGCAGAATGAATGGATTTATCCTTAGCTGTGTGGAGAAGTCACTTTGGTTGACATCTCTGCATGTGACAAGTGGATTACTGCTCCCTTAGCGCCTTCCCGTCCCCCTCTCTGTCTTTTCTTTGCCTCTCTGCTAATATGTCTTTCTCTCTTTCTGTTTCTTGGCTCTCGTTCTGGTCGTATAAGCATTAATGCTGTTTGGTATTTCCTTCATCATTCAGCAGCCTGCTGAGGCAGCCCTCCTCCTCTTCCTCCTCCTCCTGCTCTGGCTCTCCCTCTTCTATTTATGTGTTTAATGAAAGCCTATAATCATATTCTACACACCCACATACAGTATGAGGCTTTAAGATTATATGTCTGAGGCTGCGAGAACAACAGAATCATCATATTAATGGTAGTGGCGGAGGATCCTCATCATTGTTGCAGTAATGTTTATTATTTGCTCTGTCGATCAAACTTGCCAATTATTTCCAGGATTGACTGATGTAGGAGGGGGAGGAATGAGATGCAACAGATGCCTGAGGGCAGAGAAGCAGAAAACAAAACTGAGACAAATCAGGTTGAACATATAATGAAGGCTGACTGTACGCAGATGAACACAAGATTTCATTAGGACTATATAGCAGCATGGATTTAGTGGGGAGTCGTGCTGATGTTTCATTCTCACCATGAAACATGGAACAAATTGTCTTTATTATTGGAAGACTTGAAGTTTGGGGTAAAAAAATGAAACTCTTTCTCCAGCAGCGACTGAGCTGCTTCTCTGTGGTGCTCTTCAAAGTCAAACAGTTTTGATGCAACAGTTCTGCAACAAATGACACCTCCATAAAGGTTGTGTTTGGGTTTCAGGAGGCAGCTTGTGGTAGTCTCTGCACAGCGGTGGCTCAGTGGTTGGCACTGTTACCTCACAGCGAGAGCATCCTGGGTTCAAATCTCAGTAGAACCTTTGAAGCACGCTTTAATGTGATGGAGCTAATGCTGCCTGTGATGGGGCAGGAACACACGAGCGGCCTTTCTCACGGTATTATGCTGCAGCGGGAAAACAGTGGCTGCAGACTGTGGGCGGTGAACTGGAAACGGTTGCTTCGGAGATGGGGACCAGGTCTGCGACCGCTCGCAGTCGGTTGCCGCTACAGAGCAACTTTGGTGCCTCAACACGGCGATAACAGCAACAAGATTGAAGCTGTCTGTGGAAACACTCGCTGTGACACAGCAGCGAAAATCAGAAATCTGTTGCCGTCTGCACCTCATTCCTTTAAAACTGAAATTCAGAAATTTTTCCACAAATTCAGACGCAGTTTTAATTGCAAAATAAAAATTATATAGGAATTAAACAGTCAGTAGCTAGTTCACTCAGGCGGCCTGTTCCAAAGCACTGCAGATGAGTCAGGCTCATCGCTTCAGTTGTTTCGTGATCCAAAGAGGTTTCCCAGAGATGGAGCATGCAGCACACTCGACCTCTGAACTGCAATGCACTAATGATGATTCCTAGTCACCGGGAGGTCACCATCATTTTTAAGTATGACTGTACCATAACATACAGACAGATTCTTTTACGGAGCAACCAGGTCTGCATCTGGAGGTCATGGAGTGAATCCTGTTTAAAACTTGTTTTTTCTCTGGCTTTTTGCTTTTGCTTGAACTCACTGGTCACTAACATGACGGGTTCTGGTTTGGGTTCAAATTTGTGCTCTCACCTCATTTAAGCTGAAATATTAGCCCATTATTACCCAGTGTATTTAAATCTGATTCCAACTGGTCCATAGTAGACTGGTTGGGAATGAGAGACCTGCCTTACTTTGGCCATAAAACCAGACCCAAATAACACCATGGACACCGTGTGTGCATCTGTGAGATGCTTCAGCTTCATTAACGCAGTATTTGATGATTTGACGCTCTGCGAACGGCAGCCTGTTTCTTCAGATGCACCAACCTGAAATTCGGAGGTTCATCTCGAAGGTGTCTGAGTACCTTTGGATAATTGAAAGAAGGCAGCGCTCTGCACATTAGGCTCTGCCGCCAAATTTCCATCTTGGAGAAGTTCATTTTAGATTGACTTCAAATTTTAAAGGTTCTTTCTGTGATCTTTGTCAGCAGCTGCTGTAAAAGTGTGCACACAGTCGCTGTTACAGGTTCACTCAGAGCCTCGAGCATGTAATATTCATAATCACGTGGACAAAAACAGCAATATTAACCAATTTTAAAAGGAAGAATTATTCACAGACTTGGACCGTTCAAAAACAAAGAGGGTTTCAGAGAAAGTTTCTGGATGTGATCTGAGAGGAACGGACTAACTTCATCCAGAGGTCTGTTCAGTGAGCAGAGCTGTGGTCCAGCGGGATGCACCGTTTTTTAGAAGATAACACACACGATTCCAGTGTGACCCTGTGCCGAAGGTCTCACTGCATATGTGTGTTTATAAAGATTTCTTTATGATCCAGTAATAAAACGTCTTTGGATAAAAGGCCTGGAGATGGTGTGATACGGTTCAGAGCTCCTGAAGTGGACCTGGAGCTGTTAAAGCTTCCTTTACTTTCTTAAAACAACTTTTAACATTTTTAGAGGGTTTTCAGCTGCTGCTCAGCTGAGAATCTTTTGGCTATTGTGTCTTTAGTTTTTTAAGGAAATTTAGTTCTGATAACAGAAATGTGCCATCACAGTTTTCAGGTTTAGTTACAAAAGTGTTCGTTCAGTTTGTCAAACTGAAAGTAAGAAAAGGTTCCAAAAATGAAGTGTTTAAACAGTCCCGTCTGTCGCTGACAGCAGCCTGCGAACAGTGCAGCTGAGGCTCAATAGCACTGTGTCAGTAACGTATACAGTCTGCGTGTGTGGTTGTGAACCTTAAAACTAAATAAACAGCCCCACACGTTGCCTCGCTCTCAATAGCTTCTCTGTGGCGTTTCTTGCTGTGGGGTCTGCACCCGAATCTCGTTGGCGGCTAAACGACAGCTGAAAGAACAAAGTGGTCACATGAGCAGAACTCACCCAAAATGTCCCAAAGCTGAAGAGAGCAGACTCAAAGCTGACGAGCTAAAATACTGCTGTCTGCTGCAGTGCAGGATCACAGCATTGTCTCAGGTTGATGTCCCTTCATCTCCAGCGCTTTACGAGCTGTACGAACATTCATTACACTAAGTGCGGTCAGCCTGTGCAGTCTGACCCTCCAGCAGCGCACACACTCAGGTGTGGCCGCAGCCTCTAACTCGCGCCTTTATTGCCTCTGAGGTCTGCAGAGTTGGACGGTGCAGCAGAAGAGTCGCAGCATTAAAACCTGACTTCATTCTCTCTGCAGGAAGCTTCCTGTAACAACTGCAATGATTTATTTGGATCCCCGTAAAATATTATTAATGTAACAGCAACATTTTACAGCATATTACACACGTACCTGCGTGTGCAGTGTGTTTGTGCCCACGCCACACAACTCCTGATGTAGATGTCCTCGTTTTATTCCGTACGGTAAAGTGCAGTGATGGAGGATCTCTTCATGTTGATGCTGCACACACACTTTGACTGTCTCAACAAACATGGAGGCGACAGCAGGGGAGGGACGCCGCGTCTTTCCAAACATAAACAGTGTTTGTGTCGCATAAAAACTTGAACTGGATACAAATTAATATTCATTTCTGTCACGCATTCTGTAAGTTTGAAAAACAGTCCCAAAATAGTCGCGCTGAAGCCACACTAAAGGCAGCGAGTAGGAGGAGGACAGGCCCGCAGAGAAGATGCTATATAACAGTTGGAGTAGGAAACCTCTGGGGACTCGGAGACGTCGATCACGACTCCCCCGACTCTACCAAGTCTTAAATTGGAGTCCTCGCTGAAGTGCGTTGGTGACCAAAGCAAAACAAGAAGTTTGTTTTACACTTTTGTCCTTTTGAGCTGCAGCACATTCAATTAAAAGTCTCAGCTTTAATTTGAGTAACTTTGTATGAACACAGGAAGAACTGCGTGGGAGAGGCGACCTTCAGCAGACTTCAGGGCTTCAGAAGTATTTGGACACTGTAAAATCTTTCTTGGCTGTTGTTTTCATCTCTTAATGGTAAATTAGCCATCACATTATCCATCAAACGAAGAAAAGCATTCGAGTGAACACAGCTGCACAGAAGCGGCTCTCTTTCCTACCAAAGGGTCACCACAGCTGATACATCTGCATGTTGGAGCTGATTTGATGCCCTTCTGATGCTCTTCCTGACACGGCCTATGACCCCCCCTCAGATACCCCCAGGATCCCTAACATACCACCACACCATAACTCGGGCTCCCAGCAGCAAAATAAACTGACTTTAAAAATAAGAGAACATCTAAAGAGGTTTAAGAGGAGAAAAAGCACTCGTGTGGAAGCTGGAGGAGGTGGTGGCAGTGTGTAAGGCCTTTTGAGGCCATAATGGGGGCTTTTTTCCCAATGGTTGTTTGGGTGCCGAAAACATCTTAAGTTTAGGACCTAAACCCACCAAAGCTTTTGGTTAGGACCCTGTCCCTGCTCAGTCAGTTCTTTTTAGGACCTAAACCCAACCAAGCAGCTTTTAGTGGTTAACAGCAGGTGGATAAACAAACCTCACAAATCAGCCTGCACCTTACACCACACCACCGCTATCAGCAGAGCTTAGGCTGACCCGGAAATGAAACAGGAACTCAAAGACCACAGCGAGCTGCACCGACACGCTGCGATTTGTTGTCACCAAACCACAAAACCCCCTGAAAGGATGCAGCTCTCAGAGCAGTGGAGCTCCCCTCAGCTCTTTAATGATGGACGCAGGGACGAGTGAAGGATAAAAAGGAAGAGCTTGTGAAGCAAAACTCCAGCTCGTGTCAAACATGGCTGCTGATGTGACGGAGGCCTGGCTGTTGTTAAGTTCTCTGCTGGCAGAAGCTGCTGGATGAGTGCAGAGGAGTCCAAATGCTGGAAACCCCCAGGACCGAGGACCACGCTTCCATGTTTATGTCTGAGGGACACCCATAAACTCTGGATGGGTCACTGCCCCCGTCCTGGAGAGCTGGCTCCACCTGTGGAGTGGCTGTTTGCTGAAGAACTCTTTCAGCTGGGAGATTGGAAACCACTGACCCCCAGTCTAGTGAACAGTCTGATTTTTTAATGTTTTTATTAAGAGGCTGGATGAGCCTCGGTGTGCATCGGAGAGGGGAGCTGGAAAAAAGCACGGATAATCCGGTGTGTCCCCACGCCCTGATTCCAGCTCCACCTCTGCTGGAATCCAACAACTGAAAACTTCCCTCAGTCATTTCTTTCTGCCTCTCTCTCATTCACCTCACCCCACCCCACACACACACACACACACACACACACACACACACACACACACATATATAAACACAGAGACCCAAACATACGCTCACTCCTGGGGCCAATTAGTCAAGTTGAAACGTCTTCATTTTTCATTTGAGTGTTCAATGATCAGTATAATTGGAATTAATAAGCCAGTTTCATTTGGCAGAGATGGGAGTTTTTGGCACTTGTTTCGAGCACCCTCACAGTTGGTTACGGGGGAGGAAACCACAAAACAAGGGTCTCATTAACTGGGTCAATTACAGTCGAAACACATCACCTTATTAATCACTGCCTGGCATAATAAAGAGGCTTTGGTATGCTTATCAGGCTGCTGTTTATGCTGTATAATATTCAGTGCATCCCAAACCATATGTTCACTCTATATCTTAATAAAAGGAGAGTTTAGCTTTGCACGCTTATATTCTTAATGGCTACGCAGTTCTTATAGTATATATTAAGCAATTAATTTAAATCACTAATGCTTTGTTTTTTGTTTTTTTACATAAACTGATGTGAAGGGAGTCAGTCTGCAGCTCCTCTGCAGCACACTGATGAAGTCAAAGAGCACTTAGCTGATATGATGGAGCAAATAAAAACCCATCAGTTTGTTTTAAGGGTTTGTGGAAAAAATGAGACTAGTCAC
>VUQK01017639.1:52255-76574 GCA_015106715.1 Bujurquina vittata
TCCTCCCCCCCCCCCCCCCCACACCCCAGAGTCTAAAAAGTCTCCCCTCACACACACACACACACACACACACACACACACACACACACACACTGCACATACCGTCTCCCTCTGACTCCTTTATGCACACATACAAAGGCCGGCACTCACAAACACAAACCGTTCCCGGCTCACTGTAATATGAACAGACAAGTTCTCACTGCTTCTCATTTGGATGTCACAGCACTGCTGGCCTCCTTTGCGATATTAAAAACTCCATTCCTATCATTGTCAAAGCTACAAACAGATGGTGGTGAATCTGCTTGGCTCTCACTGAGGTCATGTGAAAGCTGCTTCCCCCCCTCTCAGTTTATTTTGGAGAATATAACTTCGTGCTCCCCTCTCCGTCTCATCTACAGGATGACACGTCTTTGTAAGGGTGCAACATTTTTTGCTGCTTCACACCACATTTCGTCGCTCTCTCAGAGGTGGTGTTTTTGTGTGAATTTGCACTCACATTATAAATAACCCTGTTTGCCGCGAGTGGATGACTCGCCCATCTGTTGCAGTGATCTCATAGAAGTCTGTGTCTCTCTCCTGAAAGCTGGAGCTCAAGTAAACTCATGAAAATGTAAAGGCGCTCACTGCAGCGCAGCGCTGTCGCCATATGCTCCAACGATGGTGTCGGCGAAGCTGACTTGGGTGTCAAGTAGGGCTGAGGAATCAATCTGATTATATTTTCAATTAAGATTTTGGCTCCCGACCATTATGAAAAGATAATGGGGATAAAATTCATACTTTTCTTTGCATTTATTTCTAATACAAAGCTCTCACTTGTTCTTTCTTTAAAAAAAGCTTCTGTAGGCAAACCCGTGGAAGGGTTGTTAGCGATTTGTCTCTATATAACCAATAACCAGCTTCAGCTTGGCATTATGGGCGGGGCCTGTCCAAGAAGGTGGCCCCTTACCTGAAGTCCACTGACATGCAACCAAAATGAAGCCATACCTTTGGGTAATGAGAGTGTGGCGCTGGGATGGCAGTGTTGGTTGTCTGGTCTGTCTCTTTGAATATCAAGCTCCGCCCTCTTACCCTCACTGTGGTTCCTTTGGCCACCCATTCCAGTGAAACCTGGAAGACGTGCGCAAGCATCAACAAGCAGTCTGATGTCCCTGAGTAGATGTTCAAGATCCAATATTACTGTCACATCACCAACAAAGAGGTGCTACAAAGTAGCAGCTCATGCTAACTGCATGCAAACGCCTGAAAAAGACTCCAATTTGAATAGTTGGAGGAGAGAAGACACAACATGAGGTGAGATGAAGCTGCCAAGGACTGAAAATGTTGGAGGACGGATGTAGCGTGAGAGGCTCTAAGTTAGTTGGGTAATGCAAAGAATGAAAAAGGTAACTGCACTAACATCCAAGCTCAGTCGGATCTGGTTTGATTAGTAGCAGCTTAATGCATCTGCAGCAATGGAGGTAACTACTACCAGTGTGGAGCACCATCAGCAGGTGATGGACGTAACTTCTACGAGTGTGGAGCACCATCTGCAGTGATGGAGGTAACTGCTACCAGTGTAGAGCATCATCTGCGGGTGATGGAGACAGACATCTACCCCAATGATTTTGGAGCAGATGCATGTCACACCATGGAAAGTGCCCCTCATGCATCTTTAAACAAACGTTCTTTCCTCTGCATCTCTCGAGCTCGAGCTCACTCGAAACCTGCACACAAATGGAAATGTGTTGCTTCTTCACTCAGTGACTCGAGCTGTTCCAGTGTGTGGTCTCTTTATTTGTGCAACATCTAAGCGCACTGTGCCAGGGTATGAAGTCTTTAGTAATTGTGCTTACATTTCTCTCTGAGTGATCTGTGCGGTTCATGCGTAATCATGAATTTGTTGTGTAGCCCAGTGTAAAGCTTTATTAATGGTATATATTCCTCTTGCAGTGTGGGTTTAAATGTAAATGTAACCGTTTCCTGTGCATCTTAGTTCATAACCTGTCTTTGATGGGCGAGGTGTTTGAGACAGCAAGTGCAAGCGTCACCATTTCTTTTATGAAACAAAGTATAGTGATCTAATTCCACCACCCACGCTCCACCCATGAAAGTTGGTTTCCTCTCCAGTTCATTTTCTCACTTTTGCCCCACACTGAAGGTTTACGGCTCACAACCAATGTCTTTATTCTTTGCAGTCTCCTCATTTCTTGTTTGATCCTTCTTTAAGAAGCTCTTCTCAGCTGGGCCCAGTGAAGGTTGCCACATTGTGATCAGACTGGTTGGTTGACATAAATGTTCCATCATCTCTTTGATCAAAGCTCTTTTCAAAGTAGAACTTGCTACAAGAAGTGTTAGTACACTAATGAGCCGGGATACTCCGAGCAGCCCTGCCTTAAATGCTGTTGCTCCTTTACATGGCGCCAAAACAGCTCTGACCCACTTAGGCCTGGACTCTGAGACCTCAGAAGGTTACCCTGAGGTATTTGGCTCCAGAACATTAGCAGCAGATCCTTTAAGTCCTGCAAGTTGAGAGTTGGAGCCATTGTGGACTAGATTTGTTCCAACACATCCTCCCAACACCAGTGGCGCCAGAAGAATGTCACAAGTGAGGAGGTGCCAAAAAGCAAGCAAGGCCAGGTCTAGGGATCAAACCAGCCACCCTGCACTAACAGCTCAGTGACTATACCACCCAATAAACCGCCGCCAAGATATGATTTCATGCCAGTGTTGCTAATTTGAGGTAATCTCAAAAAGCAGAATGATGTGAGATGCTATTTGAAAAGTGAACAATGTGTTTCTGTCCAATTATTTCATACTTGTAGATGTGTTCGTGAGTTATAAGTTGGCTCTTAGCCCTTATAACTGAGGCTTAGTTCATTTTACAGGAGCTCTCATGTATCCTGGGAGGAGTCCTCACCTTTAATGCTAAATTTGGTTTGAAATGACTGCAAAAATCAGTGATTACGTAAAGAAGTGTGACAATACCAACACAATGATTTAGCCACAGATGAGTACCAAAGTCAAGTAGTCGTCCAAGCATCCACCCTGACCTCCTCCACAACAGCTTTTCATTGATGCTAGTGCGCTCGGTGTGAAAGGAAACTCGTGTCTGAGCTGGATTTGGTTAAGAGTGTGCAGGAGTGCATGTCCATCTTTGCTAATACTGTACAAACAAAAGCACCGACTTGAATCCTCTAAAGGCCACTGGTGCCAGGAACATGCTGTCTGTGAGATGGAGCTGCAGCTCCGGAGCTGCGAGGAGGACGAGATCGTGTCGAGCCCTCTGTTACCAGCAGCAGCGACGCCGCCACGGCCGGACAGCGTGGGAGGCCGAGTCGCCATTGGCTGGAGCAAAGTCACACTTCTCCCACTCACGCTCCGAACAGCCTCCAGTTCTTCCCGTCTCGCCTTCCCTCTTGGCCCCCTCCTCACCGGAGCGTTGGACCGTGTCCGAACTCGTCATTTCACTTTTCCAATGTTCCCTCCTGATGCGGGGTCAGCTCAGACGGTGCCGCCGTCTCCAGCCGGCGTTAATGAGCCCTTTCTTCTCGTCTGCAAGCAGACAGATGGCAGCAACATAATGACAATGAGCCACTTCTGTATTAAGAAAAGCACATTTTTCTCTGCAGCAGAGAAGATTGCAGAGCAGCAAAGCACTTAAGCAACTGAGGCACTTACTGTGTGATATTACGAACAAGGCTTTAAATAGCCCCAAAATCCAGCAGGTGTTAAAAAGTGAACGGTGAGACACTTTGAGAGGAATCTGCATGTATGTAATGCTTTGTGTGCTTCCTGAACTCGATGGATTTAGTTCCAGACTGCACAATGAATCCCTCCCTTCTTCCAGACCTTTGTCCCGGTGAAGGACTCGGTATCAGTGGAACACCACGTGCACCGGATTTTAACACTTCAGGTTATCCTTTAGTTCTGCTCTTTCCATCTGTGCAGGTGTCGGTCCGTGATTTCTGTCGGCGCCCGATAACTCCGTAGGGCGCGCTATGGCAGCAGAAAGTGAACGCATTTGCGTCAGCGAGCTCCACCTGTGCGATTCAGTGCAGAAACTCGCGGCGGGAGTCGATGACAGTCGATGGTGGCGAGCCGCCTCGGCGTGCGCGCCCTCTCAGTTGAAACAAGATTTTTTTCTAACAGGCCGTGATAAATAAACTTTTACCCAGCGTGATATCTCTGGCTCCCTCGTTCCCCGATCCTCTTTTGGGTGTCTGCTTTTTTTGTGTGATGAATGAAGTAGGACAGAGCGTGACAGAAATACAGTCAAAGCAGATGGCTTTGTGTCTCAATCCTTTGCCCAATATTTCATCCCACCAGTGAGTTCCTCGGGCGCTGTGAGGGCTGTGAATACGAGATGTCATTATTTCCAACTATTTCAGAGCTACATCATCTTCGGCTTCATTTCCTCACCAGACAGTGCCAAACATTTATTACCAGCCATCAGTCAGTAATTTATAACAGCTCCAGTGATATAATTAAGCAAAACTAAATCTGTCACTATATTAAAACAACTTAAAAAATACTAAATCAACTCGGTGTTATTCTGCAGCGTGGTGACGGCTGAGATTTATTCGGTTTCTCTGTTTCCTGTCACGCGGTTCCTGCTCCGGCGCCCGATGTTCAGAGCAAACACGCTTCAAACAATGAATCAGCGTCTGCAGAAAGCTCAGGATGCAGACGGATCTCATATCCTCATATGGGCATCACAGAAGCTCCGCCCACCTGTTGATCAAACCTTCCTTTTACTAGGAGCAGCCAATAAGAAGAAGGGCGCTTTGAAGGCTAAAACAGCTTGTTTCAGCACCGTTCCACCCCAATTATAATAATAATAGGGATTATTTTTGAACTTTGACTCATGCAAAGCTGCTGTAGTTGAGCGTAGCAGAGGGTCTTAAATGGGTCAGACCATAAAACCTTTAATAGTTCCCCCGTTCTTGCAGTATTAATACGTTTCCACATTTAACCTGTGATATGTCTTAAGAAAAATACTTATAAATGTCTTTTTTAACTGTATATCTATAGTAGTAAATCAAAGAAAGCCATCATCAGACCTTCATGACTACAGAGAAGACACTGCTGCTTATTGATAGACTTTATCCTATTAGTAATAAACTGTACATTCAGCGTCTCATGGAGAAAATGTAGTAAATCATGAAAAACAGCAACTTTTCTGTTATTTAATGCTATAAAACGGCGTTTTATAACTTACCAGTGATGACTTTGTCAGTAAGGAGTTTGTAAAACTGACAAAAATGAGAGCTAACAAGACTTTTGCTAAACATTGTTGCCAATTTTACGTTTTTCCAAAGCCATCCGTGGCCGTGTTGGACCCTTTGGCAGGCTGTTTCTGGGCCCTGTGCTCTATGTTTGACAACATCAAACTAAAAGGAGCCCATATAGATTATCATGACCATTACTGAAGCCTAACCCCCCCCAGCTGCAGACACTTCGGGCCCAGATGAAGCCAGAAGAGTCGCAGATTCTCTTTTTTTGGGGTGTACATTCAAGTGTATTTCTTATTTTTGTGCAGCTGTACACTGGAGGAGTAACAGCATCTGGGAAGCGCTGGCTGACATCATTGTGACATCATTCCTGCTGCGTATTTGCAGAACATGTTTAAAGAAGTTTGTAATCACGCTGCAGTCACAGATACTTTCCTCCATGAATCCGAAAGCGAAAGGCTCCCATTGGCTCAGCGAGCCTCCATTCTGCAGTCGGCCCGTGTAAAGATATATTTGCTGCACTGGTCATAAATATAAATGACAGCATTAATAAATGATGACCTCTTATTCAAATCCCCTCATTATGCATGCAAATAGGTTTCAAGTGTGAGCACGGGCAGAGTGTGGTCTAATGTGCAGAGTGTAATTGTTACATGGGTGCTGACCCGAGATCATTAATATTAATTCTCTACATTGTTTCAGTGGGCTCCTCGCTGCAGCCGATGACCTCTGATACGACCGGCACTGATCGCAGTTTTCATTCATGTGCAAAGTCGTCGCACCCGCGCTGAAAGGACACATTGTTGCCACTCGCTGGATTGGATTACGGCTCTGTGATATTCGTTTAATGGTTTAAGGTTCAAAAAGGCGAAATGTTTTAGAAAAACACTCAGCTGGACGACTGAACGACAGCCAACATGCAGACAGAAGCCTTCAGTCCCAGATGGATCAATAACCACACGGAGGTGAAGCACCTTTTTTATTACCTCCTCCGCGGTCATGTGATCATTTCTGTTTGTCAGCACATTTATTTAAAGGTTGAATGTCCATTAAAGTGCCACCATAGGTGGGCTTTGGGGTCAATGCTGTTGTGAGGTCGCCTCAGAAGCTCAGAATGCTCTCCAGCAGCACCTTCAGGCTCAGCAGCGCTCCTTGTTTTTGTGTTTAGACCTTTGCAGATGTCTTTGCAGTCAAATTATTCCCACTGATACTTCAGGTTTATTTGTAATAAAGATGGTTAATCTGGTTTGTAAAGCATGTTTAAAGCTCTTTTTCTTTGGTTTGCTGTTAAGTTCATGTGATTTATCCTCTTTAAAATGAAGAGAAATGATGCAATGAGTTGCCTCAAAAAGAGAAAGTAATCTCAACTAAAGAGAGTCAAGTTACACTAACTTGTTGATTAATCTGCGGTGGGGCAGTGGGTAGGTGCTCGCTTTGCAACTGGAGGGTGGCTGGTTCGAGTCCCTGGCTGAGTGCATGCTGTCATGCTTCAGGTTCTTCATCATCAAAATGATATCTGTCTTTGCATCCACAGGAAATGATCCTAATTAGCACACTTAATAAATTCACTAAATGCAGGCTTCAGGCTGAACAGACTCAGTGCAAGCTTTGTATTTAGAGTTTGTTTTTCATGCAGTTACTTTCATATAGAGTCGCTGTGGTAACGCAGACAGGCTTCCTCTGTGCTGCTGACTTACAGCAGCCACAGTCTGCTTTTACTAGAGATGACTTACTTTACAGCGTGTCGGATTGCGGAGGCGAGAATTCCCCCAGAAATGTTTCTGAGATGCAGAGTGATGATAAAGTGGCGTGCTTACTTTGCACTCGTCACCTTTCCTTGTAGAGACTCTGGGAAATGAGGGTTTGCTCAAATCTGAGGCATTGTGGGAGCGACCAATCACAGGCAGTCATCTCTGCATCGGCCTCAGCTTCACAGCAGGTCAAGGTCCTTCTGTAAGCAAGTCTGGGCGCTTGAAACGTATCCGTGCACGTATTTGGGAATTATTTTGAATCATTGAAATATTTCAGTCCTAAATGGGACTTAAACAGGTGCATATATAGAACCAACACCTACTTCAGAGGTTGACTCGCTGTGCCTCAAAACAAGGCTTCAGAAAGCTTCTTCCCTCCCTGGAGGTTATGCTCAGCGTCTCAGTGCACACATGAACCTGTGTGTTCCTCTGATCTTCAAACAGGAAGAGGAACAGCTGAAGGATCGGCAGCAGATCTCGGCATCATTAGGAGAATGGCAGATGTCACGCTGCCAGCACGAGTCGTGTTTCCAAACCGAATCTTTACTCATTAAAACTGTTTGCTCACAAAATGCTGAATTCCTTTGTTTGCTCATTTCTACTTATTAGCTCGCTAAAACACAAATTCAGTGAAATCCCGGCTCTGCCAAATGTGAGCCGTGACCTGCATCCTCTGACCGTAACACCGATTAATGTTTGTAACTGCAGAGGAAACAACTCTATCAAAGTGTCGACGTTCACCGAAAGGTGAAACACAAAGTGAAGGCGCGCGGATCCTACAGAGGCTAAAATGAGTAAATACGCCTGTGTTCAGGTTAAGGTGCGTTAGGTGCATCTGATCGACCAATCACATTTTAGTTTAAATGAGCTTAAATGATACAGAACTTGTATAACGTGCAGTTATGCTGCAGGTGCGGTCTTCAGTGTCCAGGTTTAAGACGCAGCGCGCTGACAGCCCTGCAGAAATGGCTGCCTGTAACCCAGGGCAACAGTTTACATTAGAGAAAACTCTGTTAATAAATGTTTATTTTTATTATTTAATCTGAGTTAAAAACAGGTTTAAAAGATTAAAAACAAATGGAAATGAAAAAAATGCACATTTATGTTTGGATGAGGTTTTATTTTGAAAGGGTCTGCGTGGCCCATGTGACCCGCAGCAGCCAACCAGATTCTTCCTGTTCTGTGTGAGGGCCGTGCAGAAAGCTGCAGAGCTGCATTTGGTTTTTAAAAAGAGGACAAAAAGTGCCTTTTTTTATTTTTTTGAGAAGCCCTTTCTGTGTTTCCTCGCTGTCCTAGCCTGCCGGACGGTTTGCTGAATGGACTTGGTGAGTGTCAAAACAAAAAGGTTTTATTTCTTTTAAAGATTTTGTTAAGTTAAGCTGTTTTTGGGTGAACTTTATGAGCTAAGATGTTGGTTTGTGTTTTAAAAGCTGAATGTTGCAGTGCTTGTGTTAATTTGAGGTACAAGTTCAGTGTTTGGACTCATTTCTGCCATTGCGGTGAGTTTGCAGCTTAACGAGCACCAATTAAGCAAGAAGATTGGACTTTTGGCTCATGTTTAAAGCAGACGATGGTTTATTTTGCTTATTTATTTATATTTCATGTTGTTTCTGTTAGGCTTTTGAGTCAGATTGAAGAAAGGCTGAGGAAAAGTTGAGCTAATACTGAGGATGGACGGTGAAACAAGATGGCCACTCTTTGCGTTTGCCGCGAAACGCCACTTGCTGGATGGTTAGTGGTAGGATTCATGCTTTACTGCAAACAATTCAGGACAGCAGAAGGAAAAAGAAGAGTCTGTTCAGCCTTCTGCTGGATGATTTTTGTACATTTTGAACATTTTATTTTAATATTGAATGACCGTGTGTGGTAATGCTGTGACACTGACACTGAGTCCTAACATGGAAACTTGAAAGAAGTAGAAATTAAAGTGAAGGAGCAAAAAAGATCTAGAAACTATATTTACTGAACACTGAGTTAACTCGTTGCCGGCCAGTTTAAAGGTATTTCCTGTGTAATTGTGGCTGCGCTCTTATAGCTGGTCCAGTTACTGTAACGAGTCAAGTGTTACATCACCTCAGAGGGGATCCTGACACAGGGATGAGCCACAAATGAGATCCCTGCCTGTTGGCACATGAATACTGTGCACATGCATCGTGTCTTTCTAAAAATAGTGTTTCTTTCTGGTAAAGACTGTTACACAGATGCTCATGAAGCTCTTTTTCTTTGGTTTGCTGTGACGTATCCTTCAAAACACTCGACTGAATGATGCAACAAGTTGCCTCAAAAAATAAATGACCCTCAGTGAAAGAGGGGAGTTACAGCAGCTCGTTTCAAGTAGAGCTCGTTTATCTGCTGTAATGCGCTGCGATGCTGCGTTTGAGTGTTGCTGTAAGACTCCCAGCGGATGGAGGGAGCGAGAACAGAAGAAGAAAGTTAAGATGTGAGAGGAAAGCAGGAAGTACTGCAGAGCTGCAAATGATTTAAGATTTAGAAAAAGAGATGATGCAAGCAAAGAGACAAAAACCGATTCAGCGTGAGTTAAAGAGGCCGTTTGAATCCACGCTGCATAGCTGCTACTTAGAGTTTATGGTTGCTTAAAGTAGGAATGCTTTGAATCAGTTGTTGTTCTATAAGAGCGTACGGGCCCGAGATGCTCTGACACAGCGGCTGTTGGACCACCGTCTCTCGGCCCCGGTGGGCCCGCAGCACAAGGAAATGCTCGGTGAATAAAGCATGCTGTACTGGATGAAAAAGTAAAATGAAAAGTTTCTGAGCGAACACGCGGGAGCCGAGACAGCAGGGACACGATGATGTAAAGAGCAGGAAACGTTACCAGCAGGAGGAAGCAGATCCAGTCTGAAGCCGTGCAAACGAAGCAGGACCGAAAGGATGTGTCGACTGTGACGAGGCTGACGAAGCCAATTTGAAAGACGCCATTGACATTCTATCAGAGTCAGTTTGAGAGACAACGAGTTCCCCGGCACAGCTTTGCTGCAGCTCTGCATTTCATCAGCTGTGTTCGGATGTGATAATGAGCAAACACTGTAATCCCACCAATTAACTGTCAGCCGCGCCGACCCCCACGTTTCCTCGGCTTGTCTGTGCGAGTTTGATAATTGGGAGTTTGATGGATTCTAACACCAAATTTTCGGCATGTCTGAGAAAAGTGTCGGAAACGTCAGAGAGCTCTTCCAGCGTCGTGAGAGACGCAGAGGTGGCTGACACGTTTCCCTCTGAAGCTAACGCTCACACTGCTTCATACGTGTTCGCGCAGCCTGGCCTGCTTCGTTTGCTGGGCTGAAGAGCTGGAAAAAAGGAGTTTAATTTCCTCTTTTGTGTCTGACTCGACTGAACTCGACCGCGGTCGCTCAGAGCACTTCAGTGGAAGTGATGACATCAACTGAAACTCCCTCTCAAAGCTTTCGAGTAAATATAAAAAGCTAATTAATATCTAACAGCCACTTATGCCATTTATACCCATGATAAAAGATTTTTTTTACAGTAAGACCAACCAAGTTGAACCCACTGAAAGCTTCTCTGTAACATTAAAATGAGGCGTCGGCTTCCAGCACCTCAAGATGAAGCACCAAAGCTGCAGTTCCTCTGACATCCACACGGGGCGCCACAGTGAGTCAGTCCCCATGAACACGGTTACAGCCTGATGCTAACAAAAAGGTTTTATATCGATATCTAATTGTTTCAAATCTGTGCTCCACATTTGGTGAATGAAACTCTGTGCATCCACTCGTCTTCATCCACCAGGTAATCACGTCTGGGTCACGGAGGCAGCAGCCTCCTCTCCCAGACCGCCGCCTCCGGCTCATCCAGCAGAACGCTGAGACGCTCCCAAACTCGCTCCTGCTCCCAGTTAGATAGGATCAAACCGCCTGACCTCATCCTGATCAGATAGTGAACCATCATTTAGTCCAAATATGGTCTGGCTCCAAAAAAATAAATAAATAAAACCAACACAGTAACGGTGAGACAGCAAGAGTTCAAACCTGGACTTTACTACCCAGTGGGAGCCATCCCAGTAGATACATCAGCCTTCTGTCCAGCTGTCACAGCCCGTGTGTGACATCAATAGAGGGTGTAATAAGGTGTGATAAGCTGTAATAAAGTGTGATAAGCATTTATGTGTTCAGCTCAGATTGTCATGGTCTTGAATTTTTGCTTTGTGTTTGTATTGTATCCATTTTGTTTTAAACTGCTCATTTTGTACTTTGAGCAGTATTGTGTTGTCTCATTATTGATTCGGCTGCTTTGTTCATTCGCCCTCCTCTAAGCCATTATCACTTTTACAGCTGTTTTTTATGAGCCTCTCACGGCAGCCCACCAATTAAGCTTTGTACCGCATTAAAAGTCCTCACAGGCTGACATAATGCTGCGCTGCACACGCTTCAACACTGCAACATCCATTCAGTCCATACGCTGCCAGCCTACCGCCCGCCCATGAAATATTAACACCTGCTGTCACTCCTGCAGCACTGCAGCTCCTGTGAGGTCCACTTAAAAAGCCACACTGCCACAAACAGACTCAACAGCGTCTTAGCGAGCTCCTCCTGCCTGCGCCTCTGTCACAGCATCCAGCTGTTTGCAGCTTTTACGCTGTGGCTGAATCATTCATGAGGGGATGTGTTTGCAGTCCCTCTCCTCTGTTTGACACACACAAATGGAAATGAGGGAAGAAAATGCACTTTATTACTCGGTAAGTACCGTCTTAGCTCAGTTATTAATGTGGCTCATAAGCAGGTTTCCCTTCACATTAAATATTAACGTAGGAAACGGAGTAAAGAAAGCAACCCAAGTGTTTTTGTGAAGTGTCCAAAGTGCCACAGGGGCTGTCGGGTATCCACCCTCAGAAAAGGCCTCCACAGCCACACCACTCCACATTTACTTTATTGATATGTCTATAAAATGAAATGGCTCTCAAAGACACCAGAACTGCATTCAGGCTGAATGAAGACTTGACTCTTTATGCACGCTTGTCTCAGTCATTAGACTAAAGGTCAGGTTACAATATTATCTGGTTACCGGTTTAATATGAAAAATAGTTTTACCCCCTAACTGCAGCCCCCCATTTTATTTACCTTCAGTATCACTACTATGCTGTTGAATGGGGTGGATTAAAATATGCATAGTACTGCATTCAGCCCTCAGGGATGAAGTTTCCAAGGCTCAGGGGCCAGAACCACGAGGCTGGAACCCCTGTAAGAGTGTTTTGCAGGTTCAATAAATATTCAATATGTTAACTAGATGTTGGTGGAAAAGTGGGAACTAGTTTTGCTGTAGTGTAGGTTAATGACTGTCTTAAAGCACATTCAACAAGTGCAGCACATTTCTGTGAAATGGGAGCGTTGGCGACCTCATCGAGCTCTGTTTGAGCTCCAGCCCTGCAGCTTGTTAGCTTTGTGCATGATGTCGTGCCACTTCCCTGTTTAGCAGCAGCATGTTTGAATGAAAGCTAACAAACGTCTCCTCCCAGGACAACGGGCTGGGAGCGGGCCCATCCATCAGGGCCTGTAAGGACAGGATCACAAATGTCCTCCCAGCATGCTCTCTGTCTGCTGCCCGCGAAATGAGCGATCGCATCCCCGCTTTGGGAGCGGGTGCTTCTCTTATTTGATGGATTTTAATTAAAAGGGAGATATGTAAATGCTCCAGACCACCAACCTGCAGCTGATGTGGAATCAAACGCTGCAGCAGCGACGCAGTGTTGTTGTGTTTGCTGTTGCTGCTGCCAGGAAGTCCCCGACTAACTGTCTGTGCCAGAGCTGAGTCTCGCCTTAATTCACTTAATCAAAACTCTCCTTCAGTTCTCCGCTGATTGTCGGAAGAGCGGGGATTAGGAAGTTGCATCTGGGCTTTGTGGATGCATAAATTTTCCAATTTCCGATAAAGTGAATTATTATGAAATGTATTTTTCCTTCCGCTCTTGGTAGCTTTTGTTTCCAAGACAATGCAAAGTAATATTCTACAAATATTGTTCCTTGCCAGAATCATTTCAGACAATGGAATAATCCTCCTCATACCTTTGCAAATAATAAAAAAAGGGGTGGAAATATTACCCATTATATTTCTATCGCAGGCGCTGGCTGTGCTAATCCCCTCTGTTGTACAGTCTGTGTACATCAGAGCTGAATGGTTTCATCCTGGCCTCGAGCCCAGGAAGTCAGTGGCTCATCTCCATCCTCCTCAGAGACACACACACACACACACACACTCTCATCCACTCACTGTCTCACTCTGAACCCTCTTTTCGTCCCGTGTCGCTACACAGAAATCGAACTACGTCACCCCAATGTGAGCACCCCTCCCTGCCGAGCATCATGCGGTGCAGCTTTGAATAGGACCTGTTTGGTTTTTTCTCCGAGAGGCTGGCACCTCTTCTGTCCCTGCTGTCACTGAGGCTGATGTCCTGGGCCACTGCCACCTCAGACCCAGCACTTGCATCACCTCCCTCCTCTTCTCTCGTCCTCCTCTCCCCTCTGTCCTTATTCCCTTTCTTCCTCTGCCTCCTTGTCCATCTTGCACGGGTGCTGAAAGATTTGGCTTCAAAGTGTTTCCACCATGACAGGCTGCTATATGCATGCATAATTGTGGGAAAGGAGAAGTCCGAAAGGCTCCTCTCTGTGAACAGGTTCTGTCAGCGGCGAGGAGATGAGACAGGCTGAGAGGGAGTCGGGACAGAGGGAAGCAGAAAGCTCCCCCCAGGGGGCCAAACAGAAGGGGATGGTGGGGAAGGAGCAGTGGAGGAGGTCCCTTTCAGATCCCGGCCCGACGTTGATTCTGCTTGACGCTAACACTATCATGTTGTCATGGGAGCATCGCTCGCCATCCAACAAAAGTGTCAGACAGACAAGTGAGAGGAAGGAGAGCGAGAGTCGAGTGCAGCAGGATGAACTGGTGCCAATGAAAAGAGGAGGCAGCACACGACAGGACCCGGGCAGCACAACAGCTCAGTGTGACACATTTAAACACTCAATCATGAGCATCGCAGGGACCTCCTCCTCTAATGTCCACAGTAGCTTTGCATTATTAACGGTTACATTTTTGAGCTGTGGCTCTAATCATTTTATTGTCTTCTGTGTTCTTCACATTTAATTTTAGTCTTCATGTTTTGCTGTAATCTTACTTCCTGTTTTACTCTGAAAGCTAGTTTTTCATGTGTCTCACTGTGATTTTACTTCCTGCTTTTGTTTCTTCCTGTCGGTTGTGACCCTCCACACCGCTCACGTTGGGGTCCGGTGGAAACGCAGCTGGAAAACGACCTCTCCATCCTGTTACTCTGGATGTAAGGGCTTTAATTATGATGAAGGGCTAGGATTCTAATTATCTGTAGGGCACTTATGTTTTCTTTCCATAATCCATGGCATTTTATACAGTAGACTGAAAATCTTGATGTTACATGTTGAGCATTACGTTGGTATTCGTGGCACTGCCCTGCTATTTGACTAACTGGTCTTTTTCTGTCAGCATTGGCAGATTCTCTTCTAACACTGCCCTTTAACCTGTGGTGTACCTCAGGGCTCCATTCTGGGTTCAGTTCTGTTTTCCTTGTTATACTGTACCACTTGGGTCTACAATTAAAAACATCATGTTGCATTCTGCTTTTTATGCTGATCATATCCAGATATACCAGGCACCAGCTCCTCTATAAATGTCTTAGCTGAGGTTAAAAACTGGCTCTGACAAAATGTTGATTTTAATTTAAAAAAAAAAAACCCAGAAACTTTCATTGATCCCACTCATCGACAGGCCGTTACATATTCATTAGCCCCTCAGAACGTAAGCATCGTGTCTCAATCCTCAGATAAAAAAAAAAAAATCTTAGATTCCTCTCTCAAATTTAATTCACAGATAAAATCAGTTGTTAAAGCTAGCTTTAACTTTTAACTATCGTTAAACCATTTCTTTCAGTGACCTAGAGTTCTTGCATTTATTACATTTAGACTGGATTTCTGCACTTCAGACATGTTGGACTGAGCAAACACTGATATTACGGTTGCTGCTGGTTCAAAATGCTGCTGCTGGTCTCAGGAAAACCGAAGTGTGGTCGTATTCCGCCCGCTCTTAAATCATGGCTTCCTGTTAAGGACGGGATCAATTTCAGAGTAGTGTTTCTCACATATATAAATGCTTGCATGGTCTCGCTCCAGGTTTATGTTACATTTCTTTTTACAATCCTATGTCCCATGCTGCTCACTGAGTTCATTAATCAGCAGCTTCTAGCAATTCCAGATTACTATTGGCTCATACAGGGGACCAAATATTCCTAGTTTCAGCCACCAAACTCTGGAGCTCAGATGAGGTCATCTTTCCCACTAACGGTCTTCAGCTCCCAGCTGAAACATTCCTCTTCTCATCGGCTTCAGATTAGTTTCAGTTTACTGTCATTTCCCCCTGTGCATCTTTTATTATTATTTTGCTTTTTTATTATTTACTGTTATTGTTTTTATTTTATGACTCTATTATTGGTTAAATTGATTTCATTTGTATTGTTTGGAATTAAAGTTTTGGATTATTGGATTTAGCATGAGTGTCCTGCATTTAAGCCTTTTATCCACTAACTGCCACCACAAAACTCCAAACCTACTGAAAAACCCACTTGGAGTAAGTGAAACACAAATGACTATCAGACATGTGGACAGTCGGGCACAAAACAATCAAGCTTAGAGCTCCGAAGCGTCCGACAAATGGGGCCGTTAGGTTTATATGCCATCATTGCATGTCATTAACTTTTGTCGATTCTCTCCCAGAGTTTGTGTTTTATCCTGTTTACTCTTCATTGTGAACTGGGACTTAAGTGCCAGAGTCAGCTTGTTCTTCACTTACCCTGAAAAACGCCAATTTCCACGTGAAACTTTCCTGATATATTGTTGGGGGTCCGAGCAGATGCAGTGCAGTTTGCATGAACCGCTCTGAGATTTTAGCAAATAAATGGTCTCTGTTTCTGAGTTTCTGAGGAGACAAGAACCCACCAAAACCATCCAGCTGTAACTCTCAGCCTCTCCGGGCTTTTATGAGCACTATTCATGTGTAGCACCTCTTTAAGTTTTTAAAAGCTCACAGCTAAGAACAGCCCAGACACCAAATATTTGAAAACAATCGCTCTCCGGTCATGATTTCAGTGTGAACAGTGAGCTCAGGATCAGGACTTTTTCATGGCTCCAAATCACACAGCATCATATTAAAGGCTAACCCTGTCTCGTAGGTGGATCACCTCAGACGCCCTGTTGGCTGAAGTTCGGCCCATTTTTGGCATCTTCTTCCTCTTATATGATGGAGTTTGTATCTCCCCATCAGGGACTCTCAACATGAACTTTCATTAAGAACAGTTTAACCCTCATCTTCCCTAGCTAATCTGTTTATATTAGCCTAACCACAGATCTGGAGCTAAGGAGCCCATCATTATAAGTCAACTAAGCCAACTTCAGTGACTCTCCAAATGTTGGTACATTTTATTAGTACTGTAAATACTACAGTCAGAACACGGTATATCATCTTTGGATAGAAAATTGCTAACTAGCTTCCTGCTAACTTGGCTAAATCTCGCACATCCTCTTTTTCATGGACATTAAACTTTATTGTGACATTGGGAAAATAGCCACACAGATCAGTAACAGAGTTACCAAGCAGAGATCTGTCCTCTACAAAAGTGTAACCTGTGCTCTTCTCTCTGAACGTCTTCTGCACTAATTGGTTCAATTCTCTTTGGTAGCACTTTGAGTTCAGGTGAATAGCTTGAAGTGAAGATGTGCAAAAACTCCTCAATAGAAATGTGAAAGATATGATGAAGCAGCTTGAATCAAAGTATGACTGAGTGAAGGACAGTGCCGTCCAGCTTTAGCAGTAATCCAATGTACAGTGGAAGGATACTGCATGTCGTGAATAGTGCTTCAGCGGTCACAGCATGTAATAAGAGCAGAAAAAGAGAGCAGAAATGACTTTCTTTCTTTCTGGGAATAATGCAGGCTACAAACTCAAAAGAAAGATGTGTTACATTAAACTATTTTTCTGCCATTATTCCTTGCAGATGACTTTTTACAAAGGCCCAGTGCTAAAATCACAGATGAGCGTTTTAGTGCCAGCAGAGAGGGGAAGCCACTGGCTAATCCGGCTAAGTTATGCGCTTCAGGTCTCTGTTTTCAGGGCCAGCGAGTCGCCCGCTCATCCAGCCAGCCAGTGGGCCAACCAGCCGGCCAGCCCAGAGTGCCCCTGGTGCCACTTAAGAATCATGGGAAAAGAATGTTCTCAGCTCTTTTCTGTCCAGATTATATCAGATGTGGAGGAAATGGAGGGACTCTGGGTGGATGCCAATCCTACAGCGCCCTAGGGAGGGGAGGAGGAGGAGGAGGGAGGTGGGGGGCAGGAGGGGACAGAGCAAGAGGAGAAGTGGGAGATGAGGACAGTAAGCATGAGGAGGGAGGGAGGCATGGGAATGAGACACTGGGGGGAGGCGGGGGGACCTCCAGGGACCAGAAGGTTGGAAGGGGAGCAGCGAGATTTATCAAGACGAGTGAGAGGCAGAGGATGGAGGTGGAGGGGGGTGGAGGGGGCATTGCTTGTGGCCCAGAAAGGGACAGATGGTACATAACATGACAGGACTTTTTTCTGTTAGGCTCGGGGACATGCTGCCCTTATCGAGTCAGCCTTGCCCATAACATCCTTCTCAGAGAGAGAGCGGGAGCAGAAGAGGCCGGTGCAGGAAGCTAATGGAAGACGTGACTAATCATAAGCTCTCTGATAAGAGTATAGTCAGCAGTAACCATGCCAACAACCTTGAATGCATTTTTTTCTTTTATAATGGTATGTCTCAGCTGCATGCAGACCCTGGGCCAAATATCATTTAAAGCATACAGTCATAGAGCTTTGATAATTAGCCACCAGTAATGTGATATAGTCTCTGTGAGCAGCAGTCGCAGCAGACACGGTGTATCGAGCTGAGGAATGTCAATATAGAAAATGGATGCTGCAACAATACATTTGGCTTCCCTGTTCTTTAAGCCCTGAGTGGCTTCTTCACTTAATTGCTTGGTTCTGCTTTTTGTTAAATGGCATCCTCGCTCTGCTAAGGTCACCCTGCATCACAGGCCAAAGCTGCAGTTCTAGTTTCTTCATCTCCAACAATGTGACTGATGCTTTGTCCCTCTTTCTATTGTTGCTTTCATTCCTTACAAAAGTGCACTAAAGCCAGACTGCATCCTCAGCATGTTTGTGTAATGTTTACTGTGGGCAGCATGCTAACATTAGCTAATTAGCACTAAAAGTGCAGCAGAGGCTGATGGGAAAGGACTTAAACATTGGATAATTATGGCCTAGAGACGGTACAGCACTAAAGGCAGTGACTGTGAATGAAGTGAAAGAGACATGTTGACAACACAAGCAATTTTCATGGTCCCCAGAGGATTAATTGCAATGACACCAGCACTCACGTGACCTTTAGAGCCCCGCTGTTAGCAAGCCTAATAATGCAGCTAATATTCACTTATAGAGTGCAATTATCCCAAGTGGAAACCTACAGGGCTGAAAATTAAGCAGCAAATTCATTTTTCTAATGGCCACAGTGAGTCAGACCTCATAGACTCCCGTGTTAAAGTGTCTAATTCTGGTGGTGGGGGTCATACACTGACAGGTGGGCAATGATACAGGTCGCTGTAGCTGCTAACTGTCTGCTAGGCTGCACCTCAGCTAACTGGCATCCCCAGCACTGATTAGCAAGTATCTGTGTCTATGTTGAAATATACAGTCTATGGACGCAGTTTGCTAGCGTTAGCTGAAAACTTAGCATTCCACTCTGTCATTCAAATATGGTAATGACCACCACGATGGCAGTGGCCAATATGCTAATGCTAATGCATCAAAATGTGGAGTCCACAGACCCGTGGGTGGCGCTGACTGGTGGAGGGACACAGATTGGTAACTTCCATCCATCCATCAGATGGCAGAAAAATATTAACACACTCATAGTTTAACTACTTCAGGGTGTGATTGTAAGTAAAATATTATAAGCAATGATATATTCACTGGGGAACAATAATCACGAGTGGATTTCCTGCATATGGTGAAAGAGCGACTGCTGACGTTCAGCTTACACCTCAGTGTCAGGAATAGTGATGCATTACACTTATGTGCCCGGGCAGTGTACTTGCTGAAGTTATCACACTGCAGCAGAGTGAGGCTCAGGGATGAAGTCCATATAGCCAACTGTATATGACACCAGAGGAAACACAAAGGGCCCTTTGCTTGGTGTTTGAGTCTCTGTGCTGTTCTTTTCAAAGTACTTTGGATAGACTATGTCCTGCATTCATGTGGAGTGGACTGAGTGGGCTGTTAAGAAGAGACACAGACTGTGAATGTGACAGCCTGCTCTGCCTGGAACTCGCTCCATTATGTCTCCATCAGAGCTGCCCGTGCCCTCATTTCCTATAAATCACGTATAGGGTAGTTCAGTGTCAGAAAAAGAGATGAAGCCTCCATTCCCCGCGAGCCAATGACACAAGCTGAAACCAAGGAGAATAATGGTAGAGGCAGAGGAGCACAAAGATCATGCCACAGTTGGGGTGAGTGTCTGATTTGAAGAATGATTAAGGATGAGAAACCTTAGCCTCACACACAGATTGTAGTGACATCATTTTACTGAGCCAATCATCTTTTAGACCTCCAAATGACCCTCCCTACAACAACTGCAGCGCAGTTAAGACCTGTGCACTAACCAGCTTTCCGTGTTGCCAATGACACATTGATCAGTGATCAGCAGATAAAAACATCGCTGTCTGACCCGCCCCCAAAATTGCCATAGTGGACATTAGAGGAACTGCAGGCTTTGACACTTCTGCACTGGCTTAACGTTTCAGCCCTCGTACCTGGTCTTTTATCTATCCCAGCATGCATTGAGGGAAAGGTGGAACGTGCTTCAAATTTGGTAGTAATCCACAACGTACTGAAAACGGTCGCACTCATGCACAATATATAACAAAATAATGTGCTATAGATCTGCTGCTGGACTCTTAACTTGGTGAGACAGAAACTGTGTGTGTGTGGGAGGAAGTGCAGGCCGAACACATACCGGGGGAACTGCAGGCCTATCAGGTTTCCCTGATACGCATCTATATGCACTAAGAGAATCTAATCCTATATCTGATACTGTGGGCCATAATGGCTTGTACCTATAGCTTATTTAGTTAGATAAAGGCCATTACAAGAGGCTCACTCACCCACTTACCCACTGCCTCGCTAATGTCCACGTATGAAGCACAAGTTAGGAAATGCAAAAAGAAGCCGATGAATCAGAATCTGCGCAGCCTGACAGAGGTCGAGGGGATCCAGCTGTTTTGTTGGAGGCTCAGCATGTAAATCACTTTTATTATGTGGTCCTCGCTTGTTGGGCTCTTATGACCATAATCTAATCTTATTAGGAATGGAGAGTAATGGAGTGGAGTAATGTAAAAGAAAGAGCCGAATACAAGTGGAGCAATCTAGTCTGCTTTCAAAATAGCCTCAAACAAATGGAGGTTTGTTGTCTGATGGCAGATGGTTTAAAACCCAAAAAGCTGGATAATGTATGGTAATGAATGACGAGTGGTCTACTTACTTTAGAATGCACTGCTGTAAAAGTATAAATGTAAAAGAAAAAGTGTTTTTTTAAAGAAAAAAGCAGGAAATGATGCCCAAGAAAAGTAGTGAATTGTGCTGACAGCTTGAATATCTTTATGTTGAGCAGTTTGTTTTCAGGTATGAGAGTCTATGTGAAACAGAAGGCAGGCTCATTTAGGCGCAGCGCTCTGCAGGAGTCTTGGAAGGTGCCTTGCTTTCCTTTCTGCTCTAATAAAGAGGAGCAGAGCAGGTGAAGGACTGAAAAAGCTCAGTGTCTAACAGATGCTCACCCTCAGTGGCATTACTTTGGCCTCCAGGGCTGCTGTGAGGGACCTTGGAGGTATCTTTAACCTGGCTGTCCTTTCATTTGCAGATTAAAGGACTGCCTCTTTTCAACTGTTCAGTGTTGTCAAAAGTAGCAACTTCCTGTCTCAGAGGGACGCTGAGAAAGTCCCGATGATATAACCTGGTTCTGCCAGCAGAGGTGGGTTAGCACCGCACTTTGAGCCTCCTGGTTGGCTAGGATCTCTGTGTGGCATTTGCATGTTCCCGGGTCTCCTCTGGGCATGCCGGTGTTGCTTCTGAAATGTGTATGTGTGTGTGGGGATATAAGAGCGAGTGGTGGGCTGAAGCTTGGTTAGCCCCCCCCCCATGACTCCAGGTTGGGTAAGCCTGGGAAAATGGATGGGTGCATGGATCTAACTGAGCTTCTCCTTTTCCAAGCTCGGATGAATGAAGTCGTACTTGGTGCAGCCCACAGAGACGGCGGTTCTCTGAAAGGACCTTCAGAGCGCCTTTCTTTGTATCCCACATTCAGCTGCTCCATCGACTTGACATTCAGAAACAAGTTGTCCCGTGTTGAAGTGCCGCACTTCAGTGTGACCTCACAACTCTAACACAAAAATCTCGAAAGCATCACTAAATCGATAAATTGAGACTTGTGTTATTCAAAGCTGTGTGAAGAGCCCGGCCTGATTTTAACCCTCGAACATGTTGGTTGATGTTGGTGTTTGCTGCTTTAAGCAGAGCTTTCTGCTGAGCTCTGACCTTCTGCAGCTGCCCACGCAGCTCCTTCTCTCAGCTCTCTCTCTCGGCTTTAGACCGGGTTTAATTACAAACTCTGACTGTCAGAACTCCTGAACCTTTAAACCTGAGCTCGTCACATTTTTTATTATACATTTTCTTATATTGATTTATGCGAGGAGAGCGCTGTTGCAATACAGAAACAGATCAGATTGGCTGTAGCTGATGGAATCATCACAGCAGGTTTTCACCAAAGGTTTCCCAGTGTTTTTGGGGCTCAGGTGTATTTAACATTATGCACTCGATGCCTCTCGTAGCACAAAGTCCAGCAACCTGTGAGAGGAATTGTGATTATTTAAACGTTCCTGCAGAATAAATATTGATAAACTGCCTCATAGCCCCCTCAGCCCACTCAGATCTGACTTGCTCAGCATGAGGGTTGAGCTGTTTGGTCCGAGTAGTTTTTCAGCACTTCAATCCACGCTGACCTCATACTTCTGACCTGAAAACAGACTTTAGGCACTTGCAGGTTTTTCTTTCCTAATGCGACAAAGTCATCATCAATAATGGTTTATGTGTCACAGAGCTCAGCTAACTGGAGCGACTGATCTGGCTCTCTGGACCCACGATCAGCTCCAAGCTCCTCCTCCTCTGCAGTGCAGGTGAGGTCAGGCAAGAGTCCCTGTGGGCTACACCTCACTGTGGGGAGAGTAGGGAGCAGGTGGAGGTATGCTCTGGAGAGAAGAGCAATGAAAATCAGTAGAAGCGAGACAGAATACATGCATGTGGATGAGAGGGAGTCAAGGTGGATGAGTTCAAATACCTGGGGTCCACCATGAAAGCAGCAGTGTGAAGAAGAACATGCAGGCAGGGTGGAGTGGGTGGAGACAGGTGTTGGGGGTGATGTGTGAAAGGGAAGGTTTCCAGGATGGTAGTGAGACCTGCGGTGATGGTTGAGGCTGAGCTGAAGGTGTTCAGATCCTCTCTGGGAGTGAGCCGGATGGGCAGGATTAGAAATGAGTCCATCAGAGGGACAGCTCACCTGGAACGGTTTGGAGACAAAGGTGGAGGCAAGGCTGAGATGGTTTGGACATGTGCAGAGGAGCGAGGGTGGATATACTGGACAAAGGATGATGAAGATGAAGCTGCCAGGCAGGAGGAAAAGAGGAAGACCTCAGAGGAGGTTTATGGATGTAGTGATGAGGGACATGTAGAGGGGTGGTGTGAGAGTGGAGGATGCTGGAATAGGGTGTGATGGAGACAGACGAGCTGCTCGTGTGTGTGTGTGTGTGTGTGAAGGATTAGAAGACTACAACAATATGATGACTGTTTGTGGGAGTGTATCGGAGTGTCCGACTGATCCACAGCTGAATGAGGACACATCTCCTCTGGCCGTCCACCTCACGTGCATGAGCATTTTTGGCCACGGACACAATGTTACGAGTTCAACGGTTACCTGCAAGTAGCTGCTGTTGTGTGTGTGTGTGTGTGTGTGTGTGTGTGTGTGTGTGTGTGTGAGTTGGCTGAGGGGACTCATTTATTAACATCTGTGGCTAATTGAGGAGATATCACAGCTGTGCAAATTACACCTGACCTTTGTGTTTGCATACGCACGAGCCCTCGAGCGCAGCCTGTTGTGTGTGCGAGGTGATTTTCCAGCGTCACTGTAAGAGTGTGTCGGTGTGTATTCGAGGGAGGGAAGCGGAGCAGTCAGTAAAGAAAACAAAGAGATAACGTCAGCTTTAAAATGTGCTGTCCCGCACACTTTGTAAAATACCAAAAGTCACTTGAAACGTACTGAAAAGTGGAATCATGTTCTTCTCACAATGAATCACTCAGCTTTGAAAGGACGACCAAGTTGAAGCGTCTGAATGATTCACTAGTTTCATTGTTGTCGTCGCAGCACTTTGGAAAGTGAAAGTTTTCTGTGGAGCAGTCGCTGCTTGACAACACTGCACAATCTCAGGCTTTAGCCCGGGAACAGTTGTGAGCGCTAGCAGAATAATACCAAGAAGAAACTCAGTGTGTGATTGACATTTAAAAAGTCTAAATGGATTCTTCTCTGAGCTCAAAAATATTCATTTATTCATAGATTGTTCTTTATTATTAACTGATCTGGGCAGAGTTTTATTTGGAGTTGGAGTGAAGAAAGCTTCCAGGGAAGAACAGTGCAAAATAATTTACACTGTGCGTCTGCCTCAATCTCTCCTTCTCTTTGTTGATCTTAAAGCAAATCTGCTCTGCTTTCCTTCATTTCCTCTCCTCCCCTGTTCCAAAGGAGGATGTTCATCTGAAATATGCATTAAATAAGTTCACAATAACGAGCTCAGTGTGTGGACAAGTAATCCAAGTGGACACGATTTCTCTAAACATTCAGTTTCATATTGTTTTTTTCTGTTCTTGGATCTGTATGATGTCATAGTGAGGAGCTAGTCCTAATAATTAGTTAATCTCAGTAACAGAAGCCCCACCCAGCTGCTGTTTAAACTTTCAGTCAGCCAATCGGAAGAAAGCTGACTAAAAGGGAGGGCGGCCTTAAAGGAGGAGGAGCTAAAACATCGTATGTCAGACTGAGGTTGAACTGAGACCCAGCATGAGATAAAGAATCGTTATTTTGATCTCTGAGTCATGCAAAGCTACTCGAGTAGCGTCCTAGAAGGTCCTCTGCAAGTGGACTGAACTTCATAAATCACCTTTCTACAAAATTCAAGTTCACACATTTACTAATATACACCAGTA
>VUQK01017640.1:9302-20785 GCA_015106715.1 Bujurquina vittata
CGTGTTTTTGTAGAAGGGGGGGTGGGTGGGAAAAAAAGGGGGGGAGCGGAGGGGGGGGTGGGGGGGGGGGGGGGGGGGGGGGCACAAATAATGGCTCTGCTTCTATGATTGTGCTTGTTGGATTGCTTTGTAATGCACACAGGCTCAAATCAGGATGAGGCTGAATTCATCTTTATTTTCACTGGATGCCTCAAACGCTATCACAGATCTCCACTTCAAGGTACAATTAATAATTCCTGCCTTTCAGCCTATAATAAAAAATAAAAAAAAAAGCAAAAGCCATACTTACAAACAAGTTGATGCGGTATATTGTAATTTGATTGAAGATGACATGGACTGTTGTAATCATTTTGTAGCGCTTATAAGCAACGCCTTCCCCTGGCACACATGTCATCACATTTGTTTGTTCTGGTGCGCTCGCATAACGCGACAAAGGAACCGCACAACGTGTTAGTGCGCGTGGCAGGTGAGAGTGAGCGGGTGCGTGAGACGATGAAAAACAGTGAAAGGGCAAAAAAAAATAATGTGGCCTCGTGAAGATACAGCGGCAGAAAAAAAAGAGAGACACTGCTTACAAGCTTAAACAAAAATAGAATGTGAGGTGACACAAATCTGATATTCATTTGGAGATGCTATGTTTATGGTGTTCAATTAAACACAAAGGCATTATATTGTGTTTCTTTCCCCCCCCACAAGCTTGTCTCCCAGCCCCTCCTGGGACATCCTGAGGCTCCCTCATGCTGTTTGTGTAATCTCTGCAGTGTGTTCTTGATCTCCCTGGGGTCTCCTCCCAGTCAAATATGACCAGAATAGCTCCACAAGAGGTCTGACGGGCTAACAATTCCTGCTTTTTATCACCATTTCCTCACGCTGCCATTTCTTTTGCTCCTCTCTTCTGCCACGTTCATTCTCCCTTTTCAATTTCATCATTTTTAAAAACTGAGACGTATAAATGACGATGAGTAAAATAATATTTACATCTATTGCAGTTTTACTCACTAAATGTTATTAAACCATGTAGTTTAAAAATTGAGAGGCCAAAGCTGGCACAGTACAAGCAGGAAATCTGCAGCATGATTAAAGCCATGTTATCCAAATAAGCTCGACAGAGTTCACCAGCAGGTTTCTCCCAGCCTCTTCTGGGATAGGACCCTCTGGGATGAACCCAGATAGGACAGTCTCAAAAAACCGTGACCTGATCTAAATTCCGTCAGTCTCCCATTGAACATCATCATCTTAGGCATGACCAGACAGATTCCAGTGCAGCTGCCATTTTTAGACCACTGCAAGTCCTGTTGTGACCACATTTAATGTGAGGATTTCACCGTGGACCACGTGCAACCGTCTACTCCTCTTCCAACCTGATGTGACGCACATGATGGAGAACCCCTATCTGACCGAGCGAACGCCATCACAGGACTCCGAGGCACTCTTTTAAATACAGTGTAAGACACCTCTGTTCTCACGGTCACGTTTGCCTGAAAAAAAACTCCAACCGATTTTGCCAAACAAGCTGTCGTCATGGAGTCAAACAGACTGCATGAAAAATATGGATCTTTTCTCGTGGTGTTCCACCAGTAGCCTGAGCCTTCAGGTGGTACAGCAATGGCAGACCTCGACTGGGGGTGAGAATGGAATAGTGCACCAGTGATGGAGGCGATCCAGCACGCCTCACAGAGGGTAAGTGTACGAGGACAAAACGTGGACTTCCACTGTGAGATCAAAAAACGGCAGCTGCCCTGAAATTGTCCAGAGACGCAGGTGAAGTTTATCTCCAACGTGAGACGAGTTCAAACTGAAACAATTACGTTGATTTGATTGGGGCCCTTCCCCATACCTTTGACCATACCTTGGTTACTTGAGTAGGTCTACCTACTGTAGGTAAAGGGATTCAAACAAGTCTGATCAAGCAGGAGTTCTTTATTTTTATATTACTATTATTCAGAGGAAGGACCTTACAGGGTAAATCGTTTCCTTTTCGATGAAAGAATGAGGGAATTCTGTTTACACTCAAACCCGCTGTGATGTTGGGAAGTTTTCTACTAATATTTCCACTGTTTTCTCACTTTAAACAACGCCCTTTGTTAGATACCGCATAGAACACACTTTCTCTACTGTATATAATGACATGTGTAATTTAATCCGTGACTAGTTTCATTTAGATGTAACAAATCCAGTACAGTCACACACATAGTATGTTGTGGTAAATATTGCAGCTTTCTTTATATATGATTTAAATTTTGTGGTTGAAATAATAAAATAAGATTAAAGAAGCTACAGTATTATAGATTTACACACACACACACACACACCAAGGCCACAATAGGGGCACATAAACAGACACATTCAGGGCAATGTTGACCTATATCCCTATGCTAATAAGAATACTAATTCACATGGGGTCTGCGAACATTCCAAAAAAAAGAAAACATCCATATGCGCACAGATGTGACACACAAAACCACAACGAGACAGCCCTCATTTCCTTTTTAATCCCTGTAGACATGTCTACCAAAGACAGGAGAGTCGGTGAGAAAGTTTTTAAGTTTTAAAGCAAAAGGATATATATATAAATCCATCCACCTTCTAACACTTCTCAAATTGTTGCTGTGACGCAGCGGTGCTACATCCACCAACTGCGCTACCGTGCGGCATACGTGTACGTAGAGCTTCGTGGAATGGGTCTCCGTGGCCGAGCAGCCTCGTCCAAGCCTTACATCACTAAGTCAAATGCAAAGTGTCGGATGCAGTGGTGTAACGCACACCGCCACTGGACTCTAGAGCAGTGGAAGTGACGAGTCACACTTCTCCATCGCAGTTACCAGGATGGCGGTGCCTTAAGGCGCTTTATATTACAAGGTAAAAACCCTACAATGATTACAGAGAACCAATCAAAATGACGCAGACTGCAAAAAAGTAGCCGTTGTGGAATTTTAATGTTGACGCCTCATAGTCAGTATTGCCTCCGTTGTCTGCCAACAACGATACTAACGAAGAAGAAAGTATTGCGAACAACACAACGATGGCGGAACGGTGAGGAGGGTGGAGAAAATGAAAAATTGGAGACAGACTGTCAAAGGTGTGGGCGCATTAGACAGAAACTAAAGTAAAGCTGAATGCAGGCTGTGCAAAGCAGAGCTTTCCTTCCACGGCAGCATGGCTGCAGTGCTGGGCGTTTGAAACGCCGCCACCCTGGAGCTGTGACGGCAGCTCTGGATGGGCACGTTTTAGAGAGTTAGTGCCCATCGGTGATACTCTTAATGTTTGTACGGTAACGTTTCTGTTAGTTTACCTGTCGGAAACAAAGGCTCATTGATGATGTCTGCTATGCTGCACCATTGCGTTGGCTAATGAGTGAAGACAATAGGAGCAGTTACACTGTCTATTTTTTACTTGCATTAATATTGCTGTTCATTCTGAATAGTAAACCTCTTTATGAACTGAATCCTCTGTAAACCTTTCAGCTGTTTTGGATAGAAAGAACTTTTTGATTTAATTTGAAGCCTTATTTGAACTTTTGGCCATTTGTATTTATTTGCACATTATATTTTCATCTAAAATTAAAAATTGCATTCTCTTCAATATGCATCGTTTGATATTTATTGTGACGGTCACGTTAACGTTAAAAATGCATTTGATTAGTTTCAACCTCATATTTTTTATGGGTCATTATTTGAATTGTGAGAAAAGACAACAAGGGGACATTAACAGGTGGGCAGGCTTGAACAAGTTAGGTATGATTGAAATAATAAAGCAAAGTGCTCTATTGGGGTGATAGGTGTCTCCTTATTAATCTCTCTCTCTCTCTCTCAGTTTCTTAATTACAGTTTTATCTGGAAGAAAGAGTGCAAATGACCACGTCACGCCCCACTTTTAAAATTCAAACTGAGACCCGGGAATAAGATTCCCGCATTTTTGTTTGTGTGCATTTGGACACCTTCAATGTGCGCTCTCAAACAGCTGTCTGCTCTCCAAGCCAAAGCAGAATGCTATGGGCCTACAGGCTGTTAATGGGCGCACTCCTCTGTACCTTAATGACAGCCATATGAAACTATGTGAAGAGGCGATTGGCCTAGTGTGGGTTTTCTAAAGTGATGGACAGGTAGGATGTCTAATCCCATCAGAGAGTGGGTTAGTTTGTCCCTCAGGGCCCGCCTCTGTCTACTGAGTGGGCCCTGATTGGATGATATGATTCTTAAAGTCAGATGGATGGAATTGCTTGGGGCAGAGAAGGATAGATATAGGTAGAAAGAGGGGGAGAGTGTGAAACACAGAGAGAGAATGATTGCAAGATGAAATCTGAGCGTGAGAGAGATGGATGAATGGGGTTGCAGGGAGAAAATATACATCTGAGAGAGAATAATAGAGAAAATCCTACATAGTAAGAGATAGAAGACAGAGAGGGCACTAACTGTAAATTCAGACAGATCACTTTGCTCGGAGGGAAATGAATATGGATTTAAATAAATGACTTAGCCTGGGGAGAATGCTGGTAAATTGGGGTGAGTGGGTGGTTGAGATTTGGGACTTCTAAGCAGGTTTTCAGGAAGGGAAGAGAAGTCAAGTGGAAGAGGGTTGTAATAAGCTAGACGCTCCATCCATTTCTGAGCATTCATTTACGTTGCAGCACAAACCAGAAAAAAAAAACGTCTTTTTTTTTTTTTTCGTTGGTTCAAGTTTCTAGAAGGTAGCTTTGGAGTTCACAGTTAAAATCATATTTAATGACTCAGAGGGCACTAATTGAAATACTGGGAAATTACTTGGAATCCATTTACCATATATGGTTCCTCACCCAATCAAGGCTTTTGGACTTTCTTATCTAACAAGTGTGTGAACCTTTATTTCCTCAACACACATCGCAAATGTTTCCCAACTGCCCCTTTCAGTAGCACATTAGCAGAACGTTGGCCCAACTTAATCATGAATAGACTCCTCCCTTTTCTTGGTCTCCAAGGCTACAGGTGACGTCAGCAGCGATTTTACATGAACTTGGTCGTTCAAGAGATTGCGTAAGTAAACTTTTTTTTTAAAAGATTAGATTAAACTTTATTAATGCCTTTAGGAAGATCCCGTGAGGGAAATTAAAATCCCAGTAGCAGCTTTTACAGGAAAAAAAAAATCGGCACTCAAACAGCAGAAGTCACAATAAACAGATACATGAACAAATAAATCATAAAACTGAACCATTTCTTTGCTATGTTGTATTGCGTTCCGGCTCCGGTTGCTGCTCGTATTGTTTAAATATGTGAGAATAATTCCAACAGGGTTCCCAAACATAGATGAAGTCAAATCCAAATGTGTTGGAGGAGGACGGGGAGTCTATGAAGTCCAATCAAATCCAAATGCTTTTCCAAAGTTAAATTAGTTAATAAGGCATATCCACTATTACTGAAGGTAATGATTCAATTCAGGAAAGTATGTTCAGTTCAGCTCAGAGGTGCACACGAGTCACACTGGTTTGGTTTGGCAGTAAAGCGAGTCAACAGATTGTTCTTTGCTGCCCAAAAAATAACTTAGCAGTTTTAGAGTAAATTAATGCAATGTAAGAAAAGTCACAGGTGCCTGGCGAGCAACAAGACAAGTCCTGCCATTAATAAATAAACGGATGATTCCTTTGGGGGATTGCAGCAAAACACCAGCAGGTGATTTGACAACTGCACAGTAAGAGAACCTGCTCCAAAAGCATGCTCATGCACATCACATCGAGACATGACCGTCAATTAACCTCGACACAAAAGCCAACAGAAAACATGTAACTTTTCCCTGAAACAAGTCTGAGGTCTGCGGGTCAGAGGCTCCTGCATGCATAATATCCCGTTTTGACTGTAGGCACATCATTGTTAGTCAAAGTATATGCCTAAAGTAAAATATATGTACTTATAGGAAGGGAGCGAGACAGCTGTCCGTGTGTGTTTGCCATCACTGCCATTAAATCATAAAGATGTGAACAGGTTTTGGACACATCTGCCTCCCCAACCCTATACTGAACATCAGCTCCCTGTTTTTGCTCGAACTGCTGCTGAGAACTCTCAGAAGTTTTCAGCAGGTGTCTTTGGAGATTTGTACAGTTAATGTGGTGTTGTTTGTGCCATTTGATGACGGTAAAACATGTTTTTTCTGCCCAACTCCGAACTGCTGAGACACACAGTTTTACTTTCTGTGAGATATATTTTCTTCACTTTTTTTTCTTTGCTCTCCTTTTACTGCCCTGTTTTTTCAATAAGAAAAGAAAAGAAAGAAAGAAATTCTCACTTTGTTCTTCCTCGCATTCCTGCTCCGATTTGTCCTGCACGATCCGCGAGTCTTTCCCAGAAACAGAAAGATTAAATCCATTCTTCAGTGTCCTCAAACCTCCAACTCAGCTGTTTACTTGTAAAAACGCCAATAAACTTGTTCTACGTCTGTCAATGGTTTATGTGTGTGTGTGTGTGTGTGCGCGCTTGATATCAGCGGTCCTTTCCACATCCACCACACAAATGAATTTAAAATAAGACCCAAATTTCCTGTTTTAAGCCATTACAAGACAAGAATTGAAATGCTGCAGACTGCAGCAAACACATGCAACTTCAACATTTTACTTATGTTGATTTTTAAGTTTATAATCCATTATTTATTCATTTATTTAATTTTTTGGATATTAGTGCATGCCATGTGTTTCCAGTAGCGTATGGGTGCCATTTCTGAAATGTTGTAACCTTCCTCGAGGATTCGCAGTTAGGGCCGTACAGATTTGGACAGATATATTTTAAATCAACCAATCAGAATGTGACTAAAGTGCAGACTTTCAGCTTTACTTCAGTTGGTTTAACAACAGTGCTGCATTAACATCTTTACATTTAGGAAACCATTTCCAGACGCTTCCGTGAACACGTAAGGCTCCTTCATCACTCTGTAACAAGCAGATACGATATCTGAAACGGAGCCCAGTGTCGAACTTGCATTTGGTATCTTTTCATCGGATTTCTCAATATGACGTCCAAAGAGTAGAGCACTGTCAATACAGTGGAGTTATAACAAGGAGCAAAGCAGTGGTTGCACTTAAGAACTTCTCTGGACAGATTACACCAGCTTGATTAACTTGTACCAAAATGAGCAAAAGCATGGAGAAGGAAAGGACCAGCTCATGGTCCAAAGCTTTCCACATTATCCAAGAAACATGGTGGGAGCAATGTTCTGTCGTGGCTGCCAATCAAACTGGGTCACTAGTGCTTATTGATGAGGGTAAAGGTTCATAAAATATAACACATCTTGCATTCTCAGCCTCAAAGAGGCTGAGAGACATGACAAGTAATGTTTTTAAATTGCCTGTTGCAAGTAATTGCAGTACTCTTGTGCACATTACATTATGTGCATTTTGTGCTATAGAAGAAAAATCAATTATGTCGTGCCCTGGAGGTGCAGAAGAAGAAACACAAACTTAAAAAAATGGAAAATTTTCTGGCAGACTCAAACAGGTAGCGAGAAGGAGTGTCACCGAGTGTGGAGAAAGAGGCGGCCGATATTTATCTTATGCAAATGTCAAGAAGTGTAATTTAAAGTAGGCCTGCGTGCTGCAATATAAGTATTTTGGGACCATGCTGGCGTTCGGCTGTCCCTCTATGTTTCATTACACTTGCCAGTCTTCATGTTTTTCACTGACTGGGTGACGCCTGACTTTAGGGCCTAAAGTTGCCATCAATAACACAGCAGTATTTGCTCTTGCTCTAGACTAAAGTCATATGAAACATTGTTAGTTTCTCAGATTAATTTTACCAGAAGCAGCATGATAAGAACAGCTGTGAAGAATCTAACTGAAAATCAGCCTTTAAATGTGTCATTCAGTTTGGTTAAATAGATGTGACATTAAAAAGACGAATATGAGACAAAAGTCCAACATTTCAGCTTTACATCTGGATCTGGGAAAATGAAAAAGGGGTGGGATCAGACAAAAGGTGCTATCTTCTGAACTCTGTATCAGATCCAGATGTAAATACCAGGAAATAAAAGCCAAAATGTGGATCTTTTGTCTCATATTCGTCTTTTAATGTCAAACTCAAATATTTTTGAGTAAAAAAAAAAAACAAAAATAAAGGGATCCGCCGCACTGTTTGAATATTTTTTGGAGGGGAGTGCACATGCAACAGAAGACTTCTGAGGCTACGATTGAGCACAAACTATTAATTAATTTATCAGAATAAGTTTTTGCATCAATGAATCACGTCATAGAGCCAAGGACACAAAGACTAACAGGAGGATGTAGAACAGGAGGGAAACAAGACAGGAAAAAGATGTCATAATTCATGCATAAAGGGTTAGAATGAGAAATGCTCTTGCAGACACGTAGCACACCGTTTCGATGGATTTCAGATACTGTTTAAGCACATCAACTGTTAAAGAACTGGCCCAGAACACCTGAGAAAAACTCTGAGACATCAATGATTAGCATTAGCATTCGTGGGTTTGTGTCCTGATCCATATAATGTCACCATTTTGGTGTCCACTAGCTCCTGAGGGGAAACACCTCTGAACTTTAAAGTGCTTTAAGCTTTTTTTTACCAGTGGCTGAAAACGGTAGTAGGTAGAGCACAGTTTTGCAGGGCTTCTCAATCAAAAGTACATCAGAACATTTCAGAAGGTGCAAACTGAGAACACTACAGAGCATAAATAAATGAGGGAAAAACAAGGAAATAATTCAATTTAAGTATATTCTTCTGACCTTCATGACGGAGCATCAGTGTCCACGTGTATACCATCGTTTTTAAAGAAGAGATTCTAGATATTTTTTTCTCTGCTCAAATAAGAAATTAGCAAACTTAAAAACTCCCTCATTTCTCAGCTTAAAAGTTCAAGAGCTGTTTCTACAAACTTTTCCAATGGACTGTAACTTGATTTTGCTTAAACGTTCTCTCGGGGGCATCCGGTCCTTGCGCAGAGATAATTCAGCAAACCTAAGGCAGGAATAACAGACATGAGCAATTAACTTTAGTGGTAGTTCAAGAAGAACCATTGTGACGTCCGCTGACTTCTGATGTTTTATACCTTCATCGGAAACCAAAGCCTGTCACAGTAACCGTGCAGCAGTCACACTGATTTACACCTAGAAAATAAAAAAAATGATTTGGAGAAACAGTTTGAGGCACCAACAGTCTAGCATCCCTTTGATGTTAACAAGCGGTAAATCAGGTTTCAGAGAGAGAGAGGAAGAAGATGAGGAGGGAGACTGTGTGATGAGGGGGGGGGAGGGGGGGAGGATGAAGTGGAGACAAAAGAAAGACAGCAGGTCAAGAGAGGGAAACGGTGGATGTTGAAAGAGATATAAAGAAAATTAAAAAGAGAGAGAGAAAAAAATAGAAATTGAAAAGGGGAAGTGGAGAGGAGAGGGGTTGGGCAACTTTCCTTTTATGTTACAGGAGCTGAAGCAGAGAGGAGAAAGTTCAATTGAAAGAAATTAAAAGGTGAGAGCAGATAGCTCTGATGTACAAAATGTTAACCTCTTTTCAGATCAAAGAAACAAAAGGTGATAAGCATTCATCACCATGTTGATGTTCCCAGCTATGACTATCTCAGCAAAGATGCACTATATTGCCAGAAGTATCACGTGCATATGAACTGTGAGCGACGTCCCACTCTTAATCCATAGGGTTTAATACGGTTTCGACCCACCCTTTGCAGCCTTCAGCTCTTCTGGAAAGGAGTTGAGTTAATGGGAATTTATGAGCATTGCTCTAGAAGCACATTTGTGCGGTCAGACGCAGATGTTGGACGAGAAGGCCTGGCTCAGGGTCCCCGTTCCTAATCATCCCAAAGGAGTTCCCTCAGGTTACAATCAGGACTCTGTGCAGGCCAATCAAGTTCTACCACACCAAACTCTCTTCATGCACTCGTGCAACTGTTCCCACAAAGTTGGGAGTGCAAAATTGTCCAAAATGTCTTGGATTGCTGAAGCATTAAGAGTTCCTTTGACTGGAACTAAGGGGCCGAGCCCAACTCCTGAGAAACAGCTCTGCAGAAAGTTGGCGACCTCTACACGGTCTGCACCTCAGCAGCCGCTCTCTGATTTGACGTGACCGAGTTGCCGTTGTTCCCAATCGGCTTCCGCTTTGTTTTAATACCACTAACAGTTAACAGTGGAATATTTAGTGGCGAGCAGATTTAATGACTAGACTTGTTCAGCTGGAATTCACTGAGCGCCTCTTTCACAAATGTTTGTAGAAGCACTTACAGTAGGTGCTTCATTTTATACGTACGCCTGCGGTCATGGAAGTGATTGGACCACATGAATTCAATCATTTGGACCACATCCCAAAGCTGCCCAAATGAGGTCAATGGGAAAGTAAGATTCAAATAGAAATAAGGATACACCCTGCAGTTTGTCCCATTTCAGCCTTTTTGATACTTTTTGAGCTTGTCAGTGTATTTGGGGGACTCTGCCGTGCCACTACGCCTTGGCTCAGAAGATGTTGGTTCGCTTTGGATCTACCTTCATGTGCGAACAATTTCCTGTGATGAAGTTTGACAAATCCAGATACACATCTTCTCTCAGCAATGATCACCTGCCCACTGTCGTATGTCCACCTCAGACACTGAGCCTGACTTTAAAGCCAGATGATTAATCATTTAATCATTAGTTATTATTAATCTCTGGCTCTCTTCCACAGCATGTCTTTTGTCCCCTCTCTCCCCCCTCAGCCCTGATCGGTCTCAGATACCTGCCCCTCCCTGAGCCTGGTTCTGATGGAGGTTTCTTCCTGTTAAAAGGGAGTTTTTCCTTCCCACTGTCACCAAGTGGTGCTCACAGGGTTTTTTTTTTTTCTATAACCATTTTAGGCTCTTTAAATACAATATAAAGCACATTGAGGCGCCAAACAGCAGCATCACTATTTGAAGTTAAAAAGTCTTTGAACGTTTGGAAAAACCACAAGTGGTTTTAGAAATGTTGATTTTTTTTTTTACTATGCTTATTTTACATTTTCATTGCCTAATTGCAACCACTAATCCACCGTTATCAGCAGCAGTTTATAAAGAGATAAAAATGTGAATTTAGAAGAACTGAGTTCTGTTTATTGGTCCCAGTTATTTGCAGTGTTAAGGATTTCATAAAACAAACTCCAGGGTACGGGCATGGGCTTCTCAAGCAGTCATCCGTAAGAGGTGATGTCTCGTAGAGGAATTTGTACAACGCGGGTGCGGCTGAGTGGAAAACCTAATAAACAGGAGTCGGCAGCTTTAGAAAAGCAAGAAGACTGGGGTGTAAAAACAAAAAAAAGGGTGAAGAAGTCAGAAAACAGGAAGTGAATGCTCATGTGCTTTAGGGTTAACTATGAATGGGTGGGGAGAACATTTGAGGCGTGGGGAGATTAAAGAAAGGGCGGGAGGAGGGATGAGAAATGTAGGTAGAAAACGAGGGTGGAGGAGTTATAAACTTCTGAGGGATGGATTAATGGCTACAGAATTATATAAAGGGGGGGGGGGAGTCTGTTTAAAATCGTTCTGCTGAAGCATCC
>VUQK01017640.1:29243-40094 GCA_015106715.1 Bujurquina vittata
GCAGTGGCTGTCTTAGAGGTGTGTTTGGGGTCATTATCATGCTGGAACACTACCCTGCGACCCAGTTTCTGGATGGAGGGGATCATACTCTGCTTCATTATTTCACAGTACATGTGTCAATGAAATGTACAGTGCATAAGCTGCACACAGACTACTTTTCGTTGGGTCAGAATGTCATTTTGTCAGTGTTGCAGAAATTACAGAAATATTCAGATAAGGGAAGCTACAAGGCAGGAAACGGGATACACTGATGCTTCTGACATTAAACCTTAATTACCTTTTTGTGATTGTTTTAGGAGGAGACCTTTCGCAGAGCATTCACCTTTTCTGTATTACAATAGGAAAAATTTCACTGTAAAAAAAAAAAAAATCTGGTCAAATCACAGAAATATTCCGGCAGCTGGGGCACCAAAAAGAAAAATCAACTTAAAAAATGGAATTTTCTGTTCCTTATAAATTGAAATCATTATCTTTACAATAAACATGACAGTCATAAAAATATGTTACACTGGTGACTGTATTTTTACATTTAGATTTTATTGATTATTTTATTTTATTTTATATTATTGATATTTCACATATTTCAAAGTACACTGTATTTCTTCACAATGCACTGCTGAAATATGGGTAAAATTTTAAAATAAATTGTGTTAAAATTACAGAGTTTTTTTTTTAACAGTGTGTTGTAATACAATTGAAAAGAAAGTGTTTCTCTTCACAAAACTGGTGCTTAGATGTCAGTTGTGTATGCGTGTGAAAATTGTTTGGGAAATTATTTTGAAAGCATAGCTTTGCAAACTAACACTTATCAAAGTGGAAGACACTACTTCTAAAACGACTTAAATCTAGTTTGGTCAACTTTAACACCTCAGAAAAACTAGTTCAAATAACGGGAAGAAATATTTCAAACTGACAAAAGTACATGTGGTTACATTTGAAAACAAAAAATATATATTGTACTGTAAAAATGTAAAATACCACTAAATAAAGATGAGCTTATTGCCAGAAATAAATGCAACTCTCACTACAATGATAACGAGGAAACCCCGACAATCAAACCTGTGCGGGAATTTATGCTTTAAACCCTCACAGAATGATGTCGCCTGTTTCTGCAGCAGTTGATGAACAGAATCAGACGGCACTTTGCAAGATATGCTTCTAAATATATGCTGTTCTATTATTAGCTTTCCAATGTTTTGTGCTTCCCCTGATAACCCCATGTTTGAAACGACTGTGCTGTGAGATGTGGATAATTACACTGGGAGAAGTCTGCAGTAATGCTGTCTTATAGGTGGCGTTCCTAAATGGTTTAAAATGTCTGTCAAAGAGCGCTCGTGCACTTGATCATTTTACACTGGGACAGCCCTAAGCCCTTATGGATTTAGCAGGAATATGCCACAAAGTTTGTGAGCTTGGAAATGTGGACATTGGGATTGGCGTACCGTCCATCAGTGAGACACCCATCGTTCAGAAACTAATAACAGGGTGAGTCCAGGAGGGGTATCGCATCAAGTACTTATTCAGTTTCTACAATAGCGTGTAACAACTTTCTTCTTTTTTTTTTACGTTTAATTGAAAATCAGAATGCAGACACTTGTGGTTCATTGAACAAAATGTTTTACCAAGAAGCCAAATTAAGACTTACAAGAGTCCAGCAATCATAAAATCTTAGTGCAACGTAGAGCAACATCCATAATAACAATCTATTGTAATGAACAACTAAACAAACAAAAAACAAGATAAAAAAGGCAAATGCAGAGGGGCAAAATAGATCAGGATAACAGAACAGACTGAGAAGGAAAATAAATCAACGAATCACAGAGCTAGGCAAGGAAGTAAAATAGACCATGACACAAAAATAAGAAGAGGAATCAGTCAACAAAAAGCCAAGACCATTAATATTTGACTCTTTGTTGATGTCAGTTATCGCAGCTTCAAATATCAGATGGCAATCATTCTTTTTACAGTATCTTGTGCAATTAAACGTATCAGTGACAGATATTCTCTTTGATCTGCTTCCATAAAAAGGTCACCAGAGGTTCAACCAGTGTCATTAATGCAGTTTGCAATGATTGGATGAATGAGGGGTTTTTTTTTTTCCTCTTCAGGAAGCTGTCATCAGCGCATGGATCCAATACAGCGATGGTTCAGTGACACCACTGGATATATATGATCCCAAAGACTTCCTACTCTCAGCTGTCTCATTGGATGAGAGTGTCATTTCTGTTACCAATCAGGTGCTGGCTTCCTCCTTTACCTCATCGACAGTGTAAAAGTAAAATTACATCAAGGACTCTAGAAGTCTTACTGTGACCTTTTTATACATCTATTATATTCGTCTTTCTAACGCACAATTTTAGCCCACATTCAGCCCACTTAAATTCCATTCAGGTATATTCATATAAAAATCGCGGCGATATACTTCAAGGTAAAGACCCTACACGTTCGTTAACTTTCACCTTCTGTTTGTTGTTTAGGAACAGCACTGGCCCATTGTAGTAGCAGAAGGTGATGGACAGGGGCCATTGTTTCGAGTAGAGATGGTCATCTCTGAAACTTGCCAGAAGTCAAAAAGGAAGAGCGTGCTGGCGTCTGGAGTTGGAAATGTCATAGTTAAATTTGGAGCAAAAAGTGAAGAAAGAGGAGCGATGGGAAGAGGTGGGCAAGATGATGGTGGAGGGATGGATAACAGCACCAGTGAACAACGGACAAAGGATGGAGGAGAGTGGAAGTCTAACAGTGCGGCAGTGGACCGAGAGGAAGGAGCCATGAGGAAGGTACGAGTGAGGGATAGGGTGGTTTTAAGGATATTTGTTGCTGTGTTAAACAGAGGAGAGTGTCTCACTGCTTCAACGATTAAGCCACAAAAGGCATGAAATCATGACCCTTATTGTGTTCTGCAAGAGCACTTTTTAGGTGCACGTGTGAGACCTTGAGAGAGTAGCTAATGCTAAAACAAAATGATGCATACTTGGGCCTGTTTGGTCCATGCAGCCTAAGCAAACATGCTTGCATGCAGTCTTTCAAAAAAAAACAACAGCATGTAACTCAGTGCGGATAACAACGCATAGATTGATTGCTGACTGGTTGAAAAGTGGGCTGTAATAGGAAAGGGAGCAACACTGGAGTTCAAATATCAGCAAAGATCAGAGTCTTTGTAGGACCAACGCAAAAGCACTGAGAACAGTTTAACTTCTCGCACTGTGCTTGGGAGCAAGCTTATCTAGGTGAGTCCAAATGAATATATAAAATCCACTTAATGTAACCGTTTACCATACCTGTGTTTTAATTTCCATTCATCAGGTTAGCTCAACAACCAAGAGCACAGTAACCCACCGTGCTTCAGGCGGCAAAGCTGCCAGCGGTGGCAGCAGCAGCAGTCGAGGCAGCGGTCCCAACCAAGGAGGGGACTACAGTAGCTACCCGGCACAAGTGGAGGTACCAGGGACTGGAAATAGTGAGCTAACCCAGACCACAAGAGGCCTGTCAGACCTGGAGATTGGGATGTATGCCCTTCTGGGAGTATTCTGCTTGGCAATACTGGTTTTCCTCATTAACTGTGTCAGCTTTGCTTTCAGGTAAAACGATGAAGAAATTCTAATTTGCGTTTAGCATGTACCTGTGATGCAGATTGAATACTGAGATAGGTATGCTATGGTTAAGAAATCTTTGGGTAGACTATACTGTGAAACTGAAACAATCTGGTGTTGATAGGCAGTTTGTATTTTGCCAAGTCAGGTGCCCATTGGTGGATTAACGGTTCAGCCAAATCAACTTCTTGACACTTTGGTGAGATTCAGACCTTTTGGTTCCCAAAAGCCAATGGTGAGTTTTCAGAATCTCAACCTTTAGTAAAAACCTACGTCGGAGCTCGTAAACCAGATTTAATGATGGACATAAACAGAATTGCTCAACATGCCGGCACATTCTTATAAAAGAAAGCTTTTAACTAGGTGCAGTGGAAATAAGAGCGTTTCAAGGGTGGAGATTGTTGGGTGATTTTCAAGATCCCGTAGCTACACTAAGACTTTACTTTTTAGACAGGTAACTACTGCTGCGGTCACATTCTTATATGTAGACTAGTTTACTAGCAATACACATTAGGGGAAAAGACGAAATTCTTGCCACTACGGCTAAGCAATAAACTAAATATCCAGTGATCAGTTATCTGTTCAGTTCTGATCGTTTGCTCCCTTTTTGTTTCGAAATGGCAGAGAACATCACGTTTGTAACTTATTGTGTGGTAGGTGATGCAGTAGATAAGCAGAAAAATCTAGTACACCTCTGCGTGCTACTGTCTGAATATTGACAAATCTTAAATCGCCAAATGCAAGCTGATAGCTGCCAACAACCCTGAACTGGTTAAGCAGTTAAGAGGGAGGGAAGGAAGGAGGGAGGGAGGAAGGAAGGATGGATAGATGGATGAGCCTTGGTGTATCACTTATTGTTTTGGGTCAAATATGGGTTTTCTACATGTATACAAGCCGGTAGGTACCAAGAAAAACATAAAATTGAACTTGATGATGTGGATGCCTGCGGTCTTCAAGTTTTCTTTGACTTTTTCACGATATTTTAATATTGAGTAAAACCCTCAACTTTGATTAATCTCTTTGCAGTCATTCCCTGTATTGTCTAATAATGCCAGCACAACTTGAAATTGCATCTGTTCAAAGATTTCCCTCCATTGCAGATTCATTATGAACTTTCCTCTGCAGGTACCGCCACAAACAAGTGCCAGTGCTCGAGGCAGGAGGCAACATGAACCACGCCCATGACTGGGTGTGGCTTGGGACTGAGGCTGACCTTTTAGCAGACCACTCTGACCAATGCCAGGGTGGGGTGCCCGATGAGTGCACCACCATCATTGACCGCAATGAAGGGGGGTACGAGGAGAACAAGTACCTACTGAATGGGGCCGGTAACACCTTGGTAATGGGCATGGGCACCATAAGTAGGAGCGGGGCCGCAGGCGGACACCGGGGCATCACCCACGGACAAACCTTGCCTAGATCTGTTCCAGAATCGCATCAGTGCCTTTCAGCAATCACTACTGGTGGCAAAGATGCCACAGGTCAAAAGGAGCATCTGAATAATTCCCCCCAAGCCACAGCCGCAGCTGCAGTTGCAGCAGCCAAACGCAAACGCGTCAAATTCACATCTTTTGCCACTGTTCTGCCCAATGATAATTCAGGTGGTGGGGGCCCATACACCAACTCGTCAGTTCTGGTGACGAATGGCAGTGAGGATGATATCAAGTGGGTGTGCCAGGATATGGACCTGGGTCAGTCTGAAATCAGAACGTATATGGAGAGGCTACAAGACAATCTGTGACTGATGGGGAAGAGACTGAATAAGGGAGGGGCGGAGGATTAGTACCGTAGGGGGGAGAATGGACAATGAGTACAATTCACCTATAATGCCTTTGCAGTGGATACATGGAGGGAGAAAGGGAGCGATATGAGAAACTTGAAGGGGATATAAAGTGTGATGATGAGCTTGGAAGAGTATCTAAGAGACATTGTGTTGAGTTGGGGGACGCTTACATTCAGCTTCCCTCAGGCAACGAAAAGCATCACTAGCTCACACGAAAATTAATGGTAGCAAATAATAAATAACTGAGTTTTTTTTGTGTTTTTTTTTTAATTTTTATTTGTGAAAAATATTAGTGTAAAATCAATAATAAAGTCACTATTGTTTTAAATGTTTCCTTTCAGAAAATTAGTAAACCATTGTATAGATGCATACAGTAAATTCAGGGTATGTTATTAGACATTTGTAAGCCACTTTACATTTAAACGAGGATGGGAAGAACTTGCGTCATGTCCTGCCTTCAGAGGTCTTTTTTTTTTTTAACTCATGTGGTATATTGCCAACATTTTCTGTGGCCGCTGATTAACCATCGCTCTACTTTTTATATACAAACCTGTCATTTACCCGACGCGTCTGCTGAACGGTTACGTAACGAATCACCGAGTTCTCTGATGAATATTTGTTGTTGGTTGATCATGTGACCCATGTCTTATGGCATTTCTCATAAGTAATATGTGAAATGTAATAAATATATATATATATAGTCCAAGTACTCAACTAGAAATGCAGGCATTTTGCAGCTACTAGTGGGAATTGCCATTCAGCTCTGTATTCAGGCAATCGTCCTCTTTCTTGAAACAAGTGTCTTGAGAGTTGGAAAATGATACGTCTTAACAAAAGACTGGTTCTCCCTTGGATCCAAGACAGAGGCATTTATTCTTGCACAATTACAAACAGGAAAGGACATTAGCCATATTTGAGGCTGAATTTCTGTTTTCTGAAACCCTGCAGCCAATGATGGCTTCTCCCTCGATCCAGAGCCACTCCCACGGGCCCATCTCCTTCTCTGTGATTGGACGACAGTAGAACCTTTGTGAACTAATAAGGAAAAAAAAAAAAAAAACCACACCCACACAGTGAAATGCCGAGGCGTCTCACGTAAAAAGGAAGCTGGTTGGGCTTCGGAAAGCCTGACTGAGCACTTAATAATGAAGATTATTTTAAAAAATAGCAGACAGTAATCCCTGCAGTGCTGGACATGGAGCTGACACTGAGCTACATGCTCCTGAATGACACGTGAATGGATATCTGATGGGTAGAAACGGATACGCACCAACTTGTTGAATATTATTGTGAATATGTTGTTTTCCCTTTTGTTTGTCCTTTTTTTGATAAATAGAAGGTTTTATGGTTTTCTTTGTTGCATTTTTTTCCCCCTAATTTGGGAAAATATTAACTGTAGCTTTTAATTTCAGAGATTTATTAAGATTTAAGAATATATGATCCTTTGATTTTTTTTTCTCTCTCTCTCTCTCTCCTAGACACCTATTTATTTAAATTGACGTTTGAGAGGGTGAGGAAGGAAAGACAGGGCAAGGACAAAGACTGAAAGTAATAGGCCTGCTGGTGAGTGATAGCACATAAAACAATAAGTGGAAAGAAGGACTCAGAACAGGCAGAGGTTGCCTCACCTTCATTAAGCTCAGGTGACGAGTTATGAAGAACCGACAATAAAAAAAAAGAAGAACTGTAAGATGTTAAGATTGCAATATTTATTTATAAATGTGTTACTGTTTCAGAGTACACTGTATGTTGTAAATAAATAAACATGCTTCAAAAGTGCTTGTGAATAAGATTGCAGGCCACTAGCCAATAACTTGGTGAGATTTTGTACATTTTACAGTGCAAATATGGTACACAACGCTATCTACCACCACAATGTGAAAGTGATCTTATTGGTTCTTATTTTCTAAAGACGTCACAGTCTTTACTTCAAGTATTGAATGAGTTCTTGTCTTTGTACAGGGTAGAAATCAGTTTACCTCCATGAGATGTAAAAATGGGGGGCCATCACACTCAAAATCGTTTGAGAATGGCGAGTCTCAGAGGTCCATGTAGGAAAGCAAACAAAACCAACTGTTAGGGTGGGTTTTTTTTTTTCTTTTTTAGTGGGCTCATCCAAAGGAAAACAAGGGCAGCATTTTGATTATTAAAAGCGTCTCTATTTTCAATCATTTCTTAAACAAGAAACATTTGAAAACCAAATCCCAAATGTTCTGAGACAGAAAGAACGGGGAATACAAAGAAACCACAGCGTAAACAGACACAGATAAGAGACCTGAGCTGATGCCAAATGGGCAACAACATCTGCCACATGGCCTCCACAAAAGCAATAGATATTTTTGACTGATGATAACTGTACTGTATGTTCTGGACACATTACTGTATCTAGCCTACTCTACTCTCAAATGTAGTTATAAGACTGCTGTGCTCAAAAGGAACAGTCAAATGGGCCCTGGTTCAATAGTCGTGTAAGTGTAGCAACGCCCTCAGAGGAAAAACCTTTCTGAACGCGCTGTGAATGTATCCATACTTCACAGCTTTGGAAATCCATTTTACCGGTTTTTTTTTTTTATTTTAAAGACTGTATAAATGTCAACTTGAAAAATACAAGGCTACTTTTGAGCGATTACGTCAGGGGTATTTTAGTTTGTATTGTGCTTGATATCAGAGAGAGAAATACATGTAGTCTGTAAAAAGTCACAAATGTCAGTGAAGACAACAATTCACTGCATGCTGTTTTAAACTGCTGTTGGACTTTGGCACATGTCCTGAGAGAAATAGTTTAACTCCTTTGTCTATTCACCCATCGCGGAACATCTTTCTAATATTATGAGGCCATTACCTTACGACAGGGGTGGGCAAACTACGGCCCTTGGGCCATACCCGGCCCGTCATGCTAACGACTGACGACTGGTGATCACGTCGTCAGCCAGTGAGCAACACGGTAGCTACGTCCGCCTTCCATACCCGCTGTGATTCCCGTTAAATCATCTCTACGTTGTTTTCAGACCAGTGTACATTCTAAAAATATGCATTTTTCAATTACAAAACAAAACAAAACTATTTCTCTTGGACGAAGCCAGTTAACAGCAGTAGATAAGCAAGCAAAAATCAGTGTTATAGCAGGCTGCTCAAAACGCCAACCTCATAGGCTCAGCTTAGATTTTACAAAAGGTGTTAAACTGTTGCGTAGTCACACATGGGCAGCAGTTGAATATACTACAAGTAGAGCAGGTACTAGCAGATATGAGCCCTGATTTTCTCTTTTCTTTAATCATTTTTTTGGGTTTAGTTTTTGCTATTGTCATTGTTTGAAATCGGTTAATGGAAGCTAATAAAATCCCATAACCAAAAGACACTGGCAGACTGATGCTTTGATTCGTTTCTTCTTCTATTTGTTTATCTCATATTTTGACACACACATGCATACACACACACACATGCACACACACACACATGCATGCCAAACAAAGAAAAAAAAAAATCCTGTATTTAAACTTTTCTTGAGGCAGACAGTCCAAGAATTCAAGCCATTAAAGCTCAGTTTCCAGAACATGGATTTGGATTAGACTAAGATTTTTTTTTCTGCCCTTTATTGAATTTTTCTAGGAACAGGCTTAAACCATGTTTGGAAAAGTGTGTGTTAGAGTCTCTAAAATGGGATTAATACATTTTCATTTAGACTTTTAAAATGACCACGAGAGTGATCAAGTCACATTGTCGCACTAGCGAGACTGTTTGTGCTCCTGTGTGATTGTGCGAAGTGTTGTAAAGCGGCGAAAAGCGACGCGTGCACATGCAAAGAAAGCGCAAAGCGTGTCTGATTTGGAAAATCCTTAGATAAGGTTTACAGCCCTAATCTGCTCAGTTGTGCAAAAGGTTAGCCAGCCATGTTGTCAGAGCAAATCAAATCAACAATATTCAGCATTTAATTAGCAACGGGCAGCTGCACTGTGGAGGAGACGAGTAACACAAACAAAATTCACTGATTAGCAATACCTTGAATCAGAGAGCGGAACAAATGAAGGCGCCTGGTAGAATCCTTTGGGCTTTTGAGTAAATGCAGGTCTGAGCAGAATCAGAGCCAGTTCTGATTCGGTGCCTGGTACTTATGAACTGTGATATCAAGGTAATTCAGTGCAGTTACATCTACATGCATCAAGAATGCCCCCCCCCCCCTCCCTCAAATGAGATGCATAATAGTTGCTTGTGTTGTTTTCAGCCACACTGGCTGCTGCTAAAGAAATTATAGGAAAGATTTGTGTTTATTTATATGTAAACATCTAAACTACCTGCACTCTTTGAGGATGCCGACATCATGGTCAAGAGCCATCCAAAAGAAGCACCGTCTGCCTGGAAATAATAAAATCCCAACACACTCATGTCTAAGTATTTGCATGAATGCCCGCTCTATGAACTTTCAGTGGTGGTTGTGGTGCCTTCCTCAGTGCAGTCCATGATAGCCATGTGCAGTGTATTACAGTACGTCTCTAATGGTGTTTACCTGTAGGGGTTTGAGAGAACTGCACTAGTGATTCTACATTACTTACAAAAGGTGCACGGGAGGTGGATGGACATTTGTTTCACTACATTGTTCTTCATTATTTAAAAAAATATAGCCTTGAAAAATGTGCTCAGAATGTGACCACTGTGATTTCGAGGGTGCCAAACGCTGCTATTTGTCAATGACTGTAGCATCTCACTTCAGCGTGTTAGCATTAAAGAGGCATATTGCAGTCTTTTGTCCCGTACCTGAAACTAACCGCGTAGTTTTTGGAGCCTAAATGTAACCAGTGACCAAACTCTGTGAAATTAAGAGGCCAGAAAAAAAACCAAGTTCAAGTTTCCAAGCAGAACAAAAACTTTAGTCTGTTGGTCGACAAACCTGTGAACGCTGCCAACCTTTAACTTTCTGAGCTTGTAGCTTTAACGAGGACTGTTAACGTTGTCCTGGTCCTGTCACCCAGTGTTTCCAGTTCTTTTTAACTTTCATCTTTTGTTCTTTAATGTCTCACAGTGTTTCAGTTATTATGGGACTTTGAAGCTTTGAGTTTGAAAGTTTTTCCTGTAGTTTGTGCTTGATTTCCTTGTTTGTATCCTCAGGCTTGGAGTCCTGTTCTGGTTATAAACTATATTTCATTCCTGGTTTCCCCAGTCTTCTCCATTTCATGTTACTCGTTTCCCGTTTTATTTTGCCAGCCCTCGTCCTGTGTGCATCGTGTTCGGTTTGGCTTCGCCTTGTCTAATTAATCAGAGCCTGTTCACCTGTGCCCTGTTTTCCCAGCTGTTTCCTTTAATCGCCTCCTGCGTGTATTTAAGTCCTCGGTTTTCTTCTGTTCCTCGTCGCGTCCTCCCTCATGGTAGTGTGTTTTTGTTCCAGTTTCCGGAGTATTCCAGTTAGTTGGCGCTTGTAGAAGCTCGATGTGCGTTTTTTTTTTTTTTTTTTTTTTTGTGGGAAACAGAAAAAAAACTTTTGGG
>VUQK01017640.1:40114-56998 GCA_015106715.1 Bujurquina vittata
TTGGTTGTTTTTCTTTTTTTTGGCTTTTTTGGGTGCTCGTTGTGTTTTTTTTTTTTTTTTTTTGTTTGCGAGAAATCAGCAATAAAACTTTGAGTTCACATTTTGCCTTCAGCATCCTGCAGTTGGGTCCACTCTGCCTGCATTACTGCCTATTACAGTGTGACACACATACTGTAGCACACAACTCATCAGAAGAAGACAAAAAACCCACCTTTGACAAACACGATGGATATTTGACAAAAACTATGATTTTACACTTTGGAAAATGATAAACAGTCATGTATGCATGCATAAATCACAGGAAGTACAATGTCTAATAATTAAGACATCCTTTGAATAATTGAAAGGAAGATAGTCTGAAAACAAAATTTATCTGTGATGGAATTCATGGATGACTTTGAATACATTTTATTTCCCCAAATAGTCTTAATTTGTTTGTGTTTGGAGACTGACATTTCTGTAATTGAAAGCTTGGATGTTGACAGCTTGACCATCCACACTCCCATCTACGCTGACAGGATTGCCACCCAGAGATGGAGTTCTGATCACCACAAAGAAAAATGAGAGAAAAGTGCAGTGGCAGTCCTTGTTACAACAACTCAGAAAAAAATGGTGATGACAAAGAAGAACCTGCTGCAAATCAAAGGCATCCAGAAGCGTATGAGAGAAATTATAAGCAGGCACTACAAAAATCTGAGCTGGAATGAAGACATGAGGAAAATCAAATCAACCAATCATTTTAAATATAATGGATTGTTTTTAATACTTGGATGAAGAGCTTTTGCCTTGAGAAGCTCTCTTAAACTGTTTGAGACCATCAGCTGTGTTGTGAAGAGGTAGCGTTGATATACAGTGAATAGCCCTATTTGAGTAATGTTCTTATCCATATTATGGCGAGAGATACTCAAGTAAAGAAAAACTGCAGTTCATCATTGCCTTAAGAAATGAAGGTCAATCTGAAAAATTTGAAGAACTTTGAGAGTCTCCTCAAGTGCAGTCGCAAAGACCATGAAACGTTACGAAGCTGGCTCTCATCAGGACTCCCCCAGGAAAGGAAGACCAGGAGTTCCCTCTGTTGGACGGGAACAGTTCAGAGTTACCAGATGAAGTCAACAGCGTCATTTGTCTTTCAACAGCACAACGACCCCAAACACACGTCCAGGCTGTGTGAGCGCTACTTGAGCAAGAAAGAGGGTGATGGAGTGCTGCGTCAGATGACCTGGCCTCCACAGTCACCTGATCTAAACCCAGCTGAGACGGTTTGGGACGAGTTGGAGTGCAGAGTGAAGGCAAAGCAGCCAACGAGTGCTCAGCACCTCTGGGATCTCCTTCAAGACTGTTGGAAAAGCATTTCACGTGATTACTTCACGAAGCTGATTGAGAGAATGCCGAAAGTGTGCCAGGCTGTAATCAAATCAAACCGTGCCCACTTTGAAGAATATAAAATCTAAAACATATTTTGGCTTGTTTAGCCAAGCCAGCTTTATTTATATAGCGCTAAAAAAAAGGTGGGTTTTAAATTAGTGACTTAAAATTGGACAGTGAAGAGGCCTTTCTAATGTGCAGTGGGAGCTTTCAGCGTGTCCTCGGCACATCCGGGAGCAGCTGATCGGCTGACCTGAGCGACTGGGAGGTAAGGGGGGTTTTTCCAGGACAACACAAGGACTTGATCATATCGAGGCATAATTTCAGCCAGAAGTTGAGAAAATTCATTTAAGAAATCTTGCTTGTATTTTGGTGGTCTATAGATTAATGTGCACAGTGCAGGACAGGAGTGGCCAAGTTCAAACAGATGAAGCTCAAAGCTGGAGAAAGAGAATAGTCCTGAGAGCTGTTTACATCTGTGAGCATTCGTGCAGACAGTAGCTGTTCCTCCTCCTCGGCCTGACGCCCGCGGGGAGTTGAAATAGCAGCAAACTAATGACAAAAGTTCAGAGAAAACGCCGGACTCACCGGCATTCATGCACATCTCCGTGACGCAGAGAAAATCATGAATCCTTAAAGATACAAGTTTTGTTTGAGAGCAACCGTGCATTGACCCGGCCACATTTAACAGCAGCTGGCGGAGCCGAGACATTGGCAGGTCCAGGTGGTCCTCTTTAACCAGAACATTTTTTATGCCGCTGCTATCTATATGCAAGTCTGGGTGCTGTGGTTTGGCCTTCGTCATTATCTTGTCCAGGCTGGTTTTTCATGGCCCAGATTCCTCTCATCAGTGATGAAGCTATAAAGCTCATCTCACCTGATGTTCTTATTAGGAATGTATAGAGAGCAATCTGATCCAGATTAATAACAAAACATGGTGAGGTTGGGGACGTTTTGATCATGCCTATTGCGGCCAGACCAAGATAAGATGCCCTGAGATTGAGAAGTTAAGTCACTTTCTATTGTTCTGTGTCTAATGTATTATTTCATTGTTTTTTATTATTTGGTTACCTTTAAACATTTGCCCATTTGTCATTTGATAAACATAGAACCCCAATAGTAGTGTTTTAATAAAACCCCAGTAACTGTCTGGTCTGGATGTTAAGTAGGACCTAAAAATAAAAACAAGAAATCCAAAAGGAGAAAATTGGGAAAATACTGAGGGAAAAAAAAAAACATTGGAAAAGATACTGGAATTACTAGGAGAAGCACGATGGCTGGGAAACACTGGGGGCATGGAAAACAGATGATCAGACAAAGGAAGAGAGGAGACAGACAATAAACACTCAAGAGGGTGATTAGGGGAGGAACAAGACACAGGAAGCAAAACTAAACAGTGCACGAGACAAAAGCCAAACCAAAATAAAACAGGAAGCAGCTAAAGACAGGTTCATTAACAGAGACTTGACACAAAGGGGAAGTCAGGGGAAACATGAAAAGTGAAACAATAAATAGAACCAACCAAGATCTGTACGCTCATGCCTAAAACTAGGGAGACCTAAAAAAGATAGAGGACAAAACACTGAAGAACAACAACTATGATGAAAACCCCAAACGGGAACTAATACCTACCTCAGACTTCAAAAATAGCAGAGAGACATCAATTCAAATTGTACAGACGCACAAACGCTGGGTCAACAACCCAACACCATGACACAACACACTGATTGCTTTACTTAAAATTCATTGTGGTGGTGTACAGAGGCAAAACTACAAAAAGGTCTTTGTTCAATAATTTATGGACCTGAAACTGTACTGGCCCTTGGGTTGCCAAATATTCTCGAGTGTGGAAGAAAAATCCAACATCCAGCAATTTAACTGCCCTGCCACTACTACAGCACAAAATAGCTGCCTTTGAATAGACCAACGAGGTAACTGGTACTGTAAGCTGACTTACATGTGAAGAAATTCATATTCTGAATGTAGAAACAAATGAGGGGAAAGGAAACTGATAAGCTAAACGTTTGAATGAACTGCGAACTCACCTTTATATCAGTGGTAAATAAAGAAAATCCCTTTGTCTCCAGCGTCTCTGGGAGAACGCAAAAACAGAACAATTTTTGAAAATGGCTTTGAACAGGACGCAGCCGGACAGGACTGGAAGTCGCTCCAGAGGATAACGGTAATGTTGGAAACTCCCACAAGAACATGGTGCATTAATACCTCTGTACTCTTCATCTTCCATCCTTCCTTTACTCGAGCCAAATATGCAAATACTTTTTTCAAGAAATAAATGGATCTTCTCTTTACATGATTTTATAAGTGATCTTTTTTGTAGCAAAGTTCAGATTAGAATGGTGTGTTTGTTCTTGTGAACTAGTTAGGCCTAGTTAGGACCACACAACCTTATTTTAAAAAACATTACGTAACTCAAAAGTCTTCCTGCTCTTGATACTTTTTCTGTCCTTTGGAAGCGAACATTTTTAACTATAAGCAGCAGATCTAAAGTGGCTTTTGGTAACTAAAAAAAAATAAATTATATGTAGAGTTACATTAAATGGCATTATCTGTTTTATAACTAAATTTTGCCCATTGTTTCAAAGAAAAATGCTGAACATATGAGGATGTGGTAGTGTAATGCACTTTGCACCCCAGTGAGAAAAACAAGAGCAGCAGTTTACATCCAGATGCTCTGTTACTCTTTATGAGTAATAAGGGTCACATAAAGCCTTTCAGGCCATTTCTCCAAATATCACCCCATTTTTCTCTACTGCCCTGATGAAGCTAAAATGGGCATGTGTTGTGTCCTGTCTTTATTAGGACATTTTTTCCCTACAACTGCAGAAAGCTGTTCACTGTACTGTGTTGATTCAATTATCAATAAATTAGAGCTGAAGTTGCAGTAATCCATTTGGTTTATTAGCAGGCGTTTATTTGTCTTTGGCACGTGTGTGTGTCTGTGTACATTTTGCGTGTGTGCCAGGAGGCATGTATGTTATGATGACACTATCTGCTGTTGTTATAATAATGTAGAGTTATTTTACAGGGAGCACAGTAATAACAGTATTACCTTCACCTTGTCAAAATAGACCCATAGTGCTTTTGTCCATTAAGGTAAATACACCACACTATTTTATGCTTGCAGGGTGCACGCACACACATGCGTACACACAAAAGAATAAAGCCACCCAGACTATAATACATCCCTTTTATTGCCCTGAGAAGGCACATCTCAGTACAGTTCAGATTCAGCCTGGCATAGCCCAGTGAAGTGATCCCTATGTTATTGTCTGTTTGCAAATGTGTCAATTTCATGTGACTTTTGGCCCATAAAATTATTTCTTTTGACTGTTTCTGTGTAAGTAAAAATTATTTACTTCTTTTTCTCCCCTTGTTTTGCGGTCTCATTTTATTAAAATGGGTTCTCCAATTTTGTTTGGCAATGCTTGAAATGTATTACACTGCATTAAAAGTGGGATTTTCATCAGTAAGTAAATTGTTCTGGAAATACAGGTTAAAAGAAAATTTGGAAGCAGTATAGAAAACGTCCACTGGCAGTTTATCCGCCTACCCCTCAGAGGAGAAGTTAGGGCTTAGAGAAAGTTTTAATATGTAGATGATAATGCTGTGAGGTATACAAATGCAAATCATGATAGTGTGGGGCAAAGGCAGAACTTCCTACAGGGTAGCCAGGCAGTGCTGCAGGGCCCAGCAGATAGGAGGGATTCAGTCCACATGGCTATCAAATGGGTCCCTCTGCATTAAATTACACAATATATATTTGCTGTGTTTAGCTAAAGTTCTACAGGTCATAAAAGTACATTTTCCTGATGAATTCAGGTTCAGCGGCAACTGCAGATATTTACTCAATTATTTTAGACTCCATTGATTAAAAAGTGGTGCGTTTTTTGAAAAGGTTTTTTTTTTGGGGGGGGTGCTGGTACTTCCTGTTGTGCTCCGTCATTAAATGAATGTGTCAGTTCCTGAGATATGACTGTGGTTGCTGTCCGTGGTGCTGATCAGAAGTTGGGGCAATGCTCTTGATAGCACTGATTATTGCTTTATGATATTTTTGCATTTAAACTCTTCTCTGTCTCTCTTTCTGTGTGTGTGTGTGTGTGTCTGTGTGGGGGGGGGTGCTCAAATTGTAACTTGAATAGATTTGTGACCTTATTTGCTACCAACAAGGGTGAATATTCCACCCATCCATTTTCTTCCACTTATCCAATTCAGGGTCACAAGGGTGGGGGGGGAGCCCACCCCAGCTGTCCATCTTCAATATTTTTATTGAAGAAAAAAATATCAGGATTGGATTTTTAATTCCTTTACTGCTCATTGTGATTATGGTTATTTATGGTTGTTTTACAATATACTTTAGCCACGTATAATGGCTGTTTTCTAGTAAGTACTAAGTACACTTTTTTATCAAATACACTATATAAATGTTTTTGGCAGTTAGCTTGAAAGTATGCAAAGTTTAGATTGCTAAATATGATCTACTAAAATGACAATGTGACACATTCAATGACAACTGCAAATGTTACCTAAACTTTGTTTTTAAGTTTTAAAACCCATCAAAGCAATTTACAGCTTTGTATAGAAGCATTTTCTTCTGTCCACACAGATTTTTTTTCCTCCTCTTTCACTCTGATCCTCAAAGTCTTTGACCCTCAGTTTTGCCTCTTTCTTACTTGTTCATGCACATACAATATTCCACTACAGTGTAGAGCTTCTTTCCATTAACATGTGTTTTGTCTGTCCCTGCAGGCTCTGCTTTGCTACACTAGTTGATTTACAGCGCTTATCAAATACATATTGCCAAGCGAGTGAGACGTGCAACCTTTCATTTGCACGCCGCCGCCCTGCAAATTCGACACGCTACATTAACAAGAAAAATGACTGCTGCTATGCATGCCAAGTGAGTGTGTGTGTATGTGTGTGTGAAAGAGTGAAAAAGAAAGATGGATAAAAAGTGCTACCGAAGAAAAAAAAAACTGTACCGTAAGTGCGTGAGCTTTTAGCTTTGATATCTGTAAGGGTGAAACAGCAAACTAGAGTATCTGCATTTAAAAATGTAGAATTTATGAGTCTGTCCACTTCAGCAGGGCTGTACTGTGTGTTTGCAACAGACAGAGTGAGGTCAAAATAGCCAAATCTGCCATCAGTGTTCCCACCAAGGACCACAGTGTTCCACTGGTGCTCCGGATGTGTAAAGTGAGAATTAAAATTTATTGGGAAGTCCCATTCTGTCTGACTTTGTTATAATTCTGTACATTTACACTGAAAAGTTTAAAATAGCTTGATTTTTAAAAAAAAAAAAAAAAAAAAAGCTTGTTTACCATACAAAACTTTGGGTTTTTTAAAAACATTCTTGATTTTGAAAGAATGGGATATTTGTTTTCATCTAATATAACGGTACTATATTCCTCATAAATGTGATGAGTGACAATGATTAAGTGAACCCTTGAAAATAAATCATTGATTTTTAAATCAAATATATGTCCTTGGCATGCCAAGGTTCAATTAAAGCAGCCATCACTCAAGTGTTCTACAGTGCATTGTGCTACCTATGCAACTTCCTCATGTTAAATGACTCATTGATCTTTGAAGAAAAAGCTTTTTCACATTATGTTAGCACAGCTGAATACTGCTATGCACTGAATTTGGCCAGCTGAGTGTCCCTCTAAATCAGTCATTCTCAAATCCAGGCCTCATGGCCCAGTGTCCTGCAGGTTTTAAATGTGTCCCTGAGATAACACACCTGGAATCGGCCATGAGGCCTGGATTTGAGAATCACTGCTCTAAATAACCAGAAACAAAAAAGGAGATTTTATACAGAGGTGTGCACTATTCCCTTCCTAGTATAGTTCAAACTGACTTTAACCAGGATAGAAAGGGAAGTGGGATTGTCAGGTGCAAAACTGATCAAGAGGACACTCAACTCTTCCTTCACCAAAACATGGTACAATGTGCAGACACGGCACCAATCATCCATCAATGTCCCACTCCACTCTCCTCCTAAAAGACCCTGAGATACCTAAACTCCTCCAAACTAGAGTGGGCACTCCATCTTTTTCTGTCTGAGACGCATGGTCTCAATCTTGTAGGAGCCAATTCTCAATCCCACCTTCTTCACACTTTGCTGAAAATCAACCCAGTCCAAGCTGGAAATAGCCAGAGCAAACAGAACCACATCATCTGCAAACAGCAGAGATGAGATCCTGAAACCACCAAAGCTTCCACCCACTATACACCCATAAATATTATGAATAGCATTGGTGACAAAGGGCAACCCTGGTGGAAACCAGCATCCACCAGGAACACATCTGAGCCAAGCTGTCACTGTGGTTGTACAGGGACTGGAAAACACTAAAAACCATTAAAGCTAAACACACTACAGGCTGTAATATAAAACAGTTTGATGCTTGCTATGCACTGGACATGCTGAAATGTCAGGAGGAGCAAACGGTTTCAAGCTTCCTGTCTTTGTTTCAGGAGCAAACGTAATACCTTTTTCAAAATGATTCTCTAGCCAACCATTGGACAGTTACAGCAGAAGATGGAGCTTTCTTCACTCCCAGGAGGGTCATTGCTGCTTGGATTGGGGCTTGCAGTATAGCAGTATCAACTCTCATGTGTGGCATGGCCAAGTTATGCTCCAGTTATCACAGGTACACGTCTCCAGTGATCCGATAATGTCCAAGTTCACCATTGAGAGAATGGAGACAGTGATGGTATCTGAGTATTTCTTCTTTAAAATGACTGACAGAGTACCCCTGCTACTCCTCGATACCATGTGAATCTTTAATTTAGGACCCATGATAAGCATTAACTGAATAAATCATTTCAATTATTAGGGGTGAGTGAATCAATCCAAGTATTGACAGTATAGATACCAAGGCTGGTATTGCCATCAATACTAGTGTGATAGGGCCAATGCTTTTTGTCTCCCCGATATTCAGTCTATTTATTTAAACCTTTATTTAACCAGGCAAACAGATTAAGACCAATTTCCTGTTTACAACTGTTCCATTTTATTTTTTAACCACATTCCAGGTCTCCAAAAAACTGCCTGAAAGGTGTGTTTTATTGTCCACAAATTACCATGGAGAACCCACTCACTTTATTTTAGGTGTCTTTTTGATATATTAAAGGGAAGGGAAGTTTAAATATTCAAATTGATTTTTGTTGGTTTTTTTTTAATGAATTCAAGAAGTAAATGTCAAAAAAAGCTGTCCCATGATTTCATGTCACCAAAACAAGAGCAGGTATTTACCATAACTTTTCTCATCCCAAATCTTCACCAACAATAAAAGACATGGCTGCACAGACTGAGCATCACATGCTGATCTTGGATCACTCATGGCCATTAATAGTACAGATTATAACTCATAATTGAGCAATATTAAAACCATAGCTACTGCTCAGCAATATTGCTCAGATGTAAACAACATGGTTGCCTTATGATAATAGTGATGCTTTACATAATTCATTGATATCAGCAGATTGTGTAGTGTGGGTGCATTATGTAGTAATATTCCAGTACTCATGAGTATAATGTGATATGAATACTTTGTAAGTATATATCAGGTTTATTGTTATAGATCATATAAATAATACATGTACTATATACACCCTTGTACAAAACAATTTTTTTCTGAAATGAATTGCATGTTTTGTTAGAGGCAAACTTGTGAGAGGAAAGGTTTATTTAACAAACTGAACACTGAGCTCCGTTACTAAATATGTGTCCTTTAGATATAAAGCAAATTCAAATTTTAATCAAATTCTAACTCTGAATTTAAACCTATTCAGTAGAATTTTCCATATAAGCTACATTTATAAGTTAAACGTATTGGTAAAGGTACTTTGCATCAGTAATACTGATATACATAAGAATATACCTCTGGGGTCTACACATGCCACAGTCAGTAGGATGAGGGTTAAGGAATTCAGCTGAGAACAATAATCCTCATGGTAAAATATTACATTTTCAAAAGCCATACTATATAAAGCTGCTCTGTGGGATCAGCTTTATTTTTCATACAAAAAAAGTGAATAAAATTGTATCCAGATGTGAGTGCTCTCTTCCAGAATGACAGGACGCTGTAGGGTTTAGTATGAATATTATGTATATCATATACTGTGACCTTTTCAATAGCCAGATCTCAACCCTGGTTAATAACTGTTGGAACAATGGGTTAGGCACCACTCTCCACCATCATCCTCAAAATACCAAGTAGGGGAATTTCTTTTTATATTTAAAAGAATCTCCTCTTTCTCCCGAACACTCCCAGAGTGCAATAGACCCCTTCTGACATGTCACAACCAGACGTTTTATGCTGACTTTCAGCCAAATTTGTCTCTCTCTTTCACTCATTGGATATTAGGGTTAGTGTTATACAGGGTAGCATGCAGGTTGTGATAGACTAGCACTCTTTTTATGATACAGGAACTCTAAAAGTTGCTGCAGCAGATGAGCATTTTTGTAAAAGACTGATCAAGAATTACACGAGCTCTATTGCTGTGTGACCTTCTTGCCTCGTTTCATGTACAGCAGCTTTTATTAAACTTGCGGTCCGACTGATGTTATCCCTCTACTCTAACTCATGCACACATGCATTGGAGCCTCTTAGAATGTTCACACATCGTGTTGCTAATAAATGATTTTCAATGTTTGCACATGCATATAAAAAGAGGGTAGATAACGATGTCTTCATATACCCAGAGTGAGTGATATGTGGCATCAAGCTCACAAAATTGAAAGTCCCAACATTGACGTGCACGTACCGTTTCTTCACATTCCGCATCATCCAGAGAATGGCTGCTCCCACCTCCAGGATCTCAGGCAACTTGTTTCTGGCCAATAATCTTGTTTCCTGAGAAGAAAAACACACAAAAACACCCATAAACCTTGGCATATATTGAATTATTTTGGGTTTTTTTATGTTCATTTATTATTATTATTTCATTTATTTATTATGTTTCATTTTTTATTTTTAACACACTAATTAGCTGCTCTTGAAATAAACTGCTTTCACTATTAAAATGAAATGACTGTATTCATGAAGCTACTTTTTTTTTTGGCTCAGTGAAACTGGCCCTTGGGAATGTTACTGTAGGTCTGAAAATCAGCGCACATAATGAGCTGAATGCCTAAAACAAGAGCCGCGACGCATTGTTGGGTGTCCCTGGTATGTCGCAGTTAGCATCCACTAAAAGAGAGCGAAAGGTTATCATTTATCGTCAGTGTCATATTTTTTAGCTGAAAGTAGAGGATGTAAGAGCAGAACTAAAGAGTTTCAGTTTTAAGCAGAGAACCAGAATGTGCAAGGTGTAAAGGTGTCAGAGCAGAGTGGTAGGCAGGTGAGTCCTTCACAGGTGAGTAATTCTTCCAAAGGGGTCATTTCCACGCAGGGTTTTTACCCGAGAGGGCAAACTTGTACAACCAAGGGGCTCTAAGGCAGACTGTGTGTACCAATTAGGGATGGGCGGATCCAGATGTTTATAGTATTGATACCAACACCACTATTGGTATCGATACTAGCAAGATAGAATCGGTGCTTTACTGCGTCTCCTGTTAGTTCAGTACATTTCTCCCACTCATCAGAAAGGAGACATGTCTGTCCAAACACCGCTCCACTCATGCAAGCACACTTTGCTCAGTCCCCTCCTCCCTGTTCTGCTGTGTTGTCCTGCGGTCATGTGACTTAGTTGCACCAAACAGACACATGTAGGCTGCAGAAAGCGAAGCATCATGTAGAGGTACTCTGCAGCATTTTCATTTACAGCTGTAAACAGTGATGTGTGTTAGAAGAAAATCCTCTACTGTGATGACACCACCAACTTCTATAAAAGACACGAAAGGCCACAAAAACAGAGCTTTGTCCCAGAAGCAGCAGCAAAAGAAGTGAATAGGAGGAAGGAAACCCCTCAGACAGACTCAGACCCACAGCACAGAGACAGAGCCCACTGTCCCATCCCTTTAGAGCAACCAGGAATAATCAAGCAGCTCATAAAGTGGTGAAGATAATGTTTCAGTCAGGACTGATGAAGATCTTTAGCATGAACTAATGTTAAAGTGTTATCTGTAGCTTTTACTTTAGACTATATTCAGACATTCAAATAATATTATCAGCCCACTGAATTATATTAAATTGTTGTACTGGAACTGAAAAGGAAACAAACTAGAAAGGCTATCGTAGCCTTGATATCTTATCACTTCTAACACTGTAACAATCTGGCAAAGAGTGGAGAAAGAAGCAGTCCTCTTATGTGAAGGTAATGAATTGATGGGAAGCAAGCATGTGTCATGGCCGACGAAAGCAAAAAGGTGAAGACCCCAATGCAGGACTCAGGAGAAGGCAGACAGGAAATACAAAGTTAAGAAAATGAACCAAGGCAGAAAATGAAACTAAAGGAAACCTACACTGGAGACACGGTGAAGACAGACGTTAACCACAGCCACAAAGACAACAAGACTCTGATAAGAGACAAAGGGAAAACTGAGACAATAAATACACAGGAGGGTGATTGAGAGAGTGGAGACAGCTGGGGCGGATCAGGTGAACAGAATGATGCTAACGAGACTAAAGGAAGTAAAGCAAAACACAAGGCAGATGGAACAGGCGACGGCAAAATAAAACAGGAAGTGAGGAGACATAAAAACACGGACTAGACGCAACACAGGGAGACAGACACACTGAGGAAAACAGACACAAAAGAGTAAGGAGGAGCACTAAGGAAAAACTGGGAGAATTAAAGTCTAAAGCCACTGGGAACTAAAGTAAGAATACATAAAGGGGAACACATGAAACAACATAAGAAAAATTAAGCAGTGATCCCGAAGGCAAATAAACTAACTAAAAAAGAAACAAAAGGTCGCTGACCCGGGACTGTGACAGTATGTATGCAAGTTAGTATGCAAGCATGTTCAGGAGGAAGAGGTGAGGATGCACCTCCTGCTCGTCCCCACGAGGAAGGTGAGGCTGCGACACACTCATGAGGCATGAAAAGGGGAGAGGGAGAAGAAAGGAAAGAGAGAGCAAAGGCACCCGGGGGCGAGGCACTGTGGGACTATGACAGGACACACTGCAAGGAACGTGCTGCGTATGGGGCTGTGCGGCTGCAGACCAACCTGCTTTTAAAAGAAAGCGAGCTGGCGGATGTGGTGTGATACTCTGGCCAATGAAGCATTGAATAACCTTGGCTGCTGCTATGAGGTTTCCATTTTACCGCCCGCCATTGTGCACCCTGTACTGTAGACATGTAGACTGAGACCCTGAGGGCAGTGGCCTCTCCCTGTCACACTGCAAAAAAAAATATGTATATCTATGGCCTGATGACATGACAAAAAAAAATTAAAGGCATTAACTTAGCCTTGTAAATTTCAATCTGAGTGAGTGTTTGTGGAATGTGCTGGAAAAGTCAGATCCATGTACGCTCTGTCGTCCAACTTTTAAGACTTAAAGGATTTGTTGCTGAGGTGTTTGTGCTTCCATGCATTCCTCAGTGTGGTCTTCCACTGAGTGTGTGCACGCAAGCACAAACTCTGTGCACACCTTCTGGTGCCTTTGCCCTTACTACATGACTCATCATTGTGTCAATGTGTGCATGAATCTCTGTTTTGACAGTATGAATATCTGAGAATGCAGATTTCTCTACTGAGGTTGTCAGATTCTTACAAGGTGTAAATTTGTGCTGCTGTGTGTTTGGTTCATGTGTGTTAACTGTGTGTCTGTGTGTGCATGCCTGTGTGAACCTGGACGCCTCTGGTGGTCTTACAAATAGCCAATACAAATAACATCCTAGCCTCAGCCTTATATTTCTAAATGTATTAGTGTGTGTGTGTGTGTGTGTGTGTGTGTGTGTGCCATACAGGACCATTCTAGGTGAAAATTACTTTTCATTGCTATGCTTGATGTTTCTGTACACATTTTATTTTTTATCTTATCCTGCCTTCAGGTTTGCTCTGTGGCTCGGTACTGTAAGACTTATTTACATTCACAGCCAGGCTGAATCCCCCAGGAGCCCCCCAGTAGTCCAGTGCGCTGCCTTGACAGAGACAAGCGATGCTTTGTGTGGTGAGCCTATCGCAGCTCTTTTAAGTTTTGGATCAGTTTGTCGTCTTCTCTTTTCCTCAGTTGCAGTCTCTTCTCACTGTTTCTCCCTCCCTTGCTCTCTAACAGACACACACACACACACACACACACACACCAGCCATCCACTTTTAATGTCAGCTGTTAAAAACAAACATTGCTGCTTGTTCACTCGGCATTATTTTTAGACTCTCCAGAGGGGAAAAAACAAAAAAACAATTTCATTTCACACCTTGATACAGCCAGTGTCTCCAGGTCATCGATTGTAGAAAGGCAGCATTTTAATTTAGTCTACTAGAAACCATGTTCACACACACACACACACACACACACACACACGCACACAGACACACACACAGCAGAACAGAGACAGCACCATCTGTATAATGAGGAGATGGAGAGGTGGCTGTGGCTCAGTAAGTAGTGCAGATCACCTACTAATCAGAAGGCTGATGGTTCAATTCCTGGCGTCTCCAGTCTGCATGCCAAAGTGTCCTTGGGCAAGATACTGAACCCAAAGTTGCTCCCTGGTGCAACTGTGAATGTTAGAAGAAAGTGACTGTATGAATGGGTTTAAATATTCTGAAACTTAAGTTTGCTGTTTTATAAAACATGTTTATATTGTTGCACTCCTCTGGCGCGGTCCTGGGTCTTCTGAGTTATTGTGTTGTATTTGCCCTTTGTGTTTCGGTCGAGCAGGTGTTTTTGTACAGCTGTGTTATTCTGTCTCTGTGTTTGCCACTTCCTGTTTTATTCTGAAAGTGTCTTTGGTTCGTGTGCTTTGCGATTAGTTTTGCTTCCTGGGGGTCCTGCCCAGGTCCTGTTATCATATTCCCTGGTGTGTATTAAAATGTCTGTGTTTTCCTCTTGTTCCTTAATGCAGGGATTCTTTGTGTTTAGATTATTGGCCCATGTTCTGCTCCTGGAGGGAGTTTTAAATTCTGTTTTTGAACCCAGCAATGAAAAAAAAGTCATTTTGGGTTTACACCTGCCTACGGAGTCCTGCAGCTGGGTGCCAATCCTGCCTGCTACACCACCCGCCTGGATGCACTCTTCAGCTTTTACGTCAGCCAAATCTTTTTAAAAACAGCCTCAGGTTGTGCTGGTTGTGATAACCCAGCAATGGTTTCAGACAAATTCATAAATCTCTTGTTGAAACGAATTTATATTTAGGAAAACAAGCCCGATGAAGTACAATGGTAACATTGATCATGTTGGCTAATAAGTCTATATACAGTACAAATGATGGATGTGGGAAATGCTCATGGATATTATGCTAATTGTCTTTGTCCTGGTACATTAAGCTTAAGAAATCAGAAAAGAAATCTATAAAATTTAAAGGTTATATTCTCAGTAGTAATGCCAGGCTCTGCAGCACTCTCCCTTTTCTGCTATCTGGAAGAGAAATGATACACGTTAACCATGAATGCATTGCAATTCTTATAAAAATTGCTTATCTATAAATATGTTTGATGTCAGAAGCACATATTTTCAGCAGGGACAGCCACGCCAACGAAGGAAAACAAAGTTTTAAAAGTCGCGGCGTCTGTTGTATTTCAACCGAAACCACAGACTACTAAGAAATTGTGTTGCGAACACAAAATAATACTGGGAAATTCACGAAAAACCGATCGAAGGTCAGGACCCCTCTCAGAGCTGCACTGTGTGATGCTTTTGTTCCTCTAACAACAACTTTTTTTATAGATTCCACAAATCTAAATGTTTATATTCCTTCATTTTTAAAAGCCTTTACAAATGATTCCCATTTCTTTAGGGGGGAAGAAAGAAACTATTAACTATTTAATTAGCAAATCTTTTAAGTCGTGAATACGAGTTAATACAAATAAGAGTTTTATCGCAGCTGCCAACAGCATTAATAAATGGGTCAGTGATTAGATGTGTGATAGAGCATTTTATAAAGAAAATTGGGGGGGGGGGGGGGGTAGTAAGAGTAGCCTGTTCCCAAGGACAGCTTCTCAGATGGTTATGGCTAATGAAGCATTTGGCGGGTTAGGCTGGACCTGAGGCTGCGCTCTGATTTATGGTTTCAAAAGGAGGCAGCAGTTTGCACTCAGATTCTCCCACTTTTGTAGGTTAGAGCTTCTGTCAGCGTGCTGAAAGCCCACCAGGTCCAAACTGACCCCCTTACAGACTTGAGAATGAGCTAGCTAATGTGTCTATTTACCCTGCTCTTCGTCTTAACCCTTTTAAAGAGTTAGTAGAGCTGTTAAAACAATATTCTTCATGTTGAAATGTCATCTTTTGCGTCTCCCTTGTCAGTTAGACTGGGCTGAACATGCGCAATGTCATTGTTGCATCTGTCCCTCACGGTGTCCCTTAACTATTCAGAACCCCCCCCGATGTGAGAACTCTTGCTCCACTCAGCAGCTTGTTAGGTGCCCGATGCTGCAGGGGAGTCCAGTGGAATTGTTGAGCTTCAGGTTTGTGCAGTCACTAAAATAACAACAACAAAAAAAAAATCATTTGCGTCTTTAGAACAGCGAATACTTTTGGAAAAATACACTCACATTAGAGCCACACATTAACCAAATGTATTGACGGGTGTAGAACTGAGCGGCTCAGTAGTGTTTGTGTAAACCCTGCTCGGGTTTTGGGTTCCTGAAGTGGTGAATGCATTTTTTTAAATTTTTTTTTTTGCTTAGCAGAAACAGTGATTTTCAGTTTATTCCTCAAAAATAACTGTGCCCACTCAAAGAAACAGCACTTCTGCATATTGTCTTAAAATTAGCTGAAAATTGCAGCTTTCACAGTGAAACACGCTTTAAAAACTCTGCCGCCTGCATTCCCATATTAGCTGTTTGCTGGGCTGAGCTTTTGGTATTTAGGTTGTTCTGTGTCCATCTGCCTCTACTCTCTTCCAACACTGTGAGACCCAGAAGCACCAATGACAGTAAAATTACTGCTCAGTAATTGCAGTGGTGTTGGGTTTGGTCCTGGGATACCATCCATCTCCAGACAGCCAACTACTTTTCAGGAAGCAACCACTGGAACTGATTTACCTTTTTTTTTTTCTCTTTCTTTTTTCTGAGGCATCACTCTGCCTCTTTTTTTGTTTGTTTTTTGCATTTTTTAATTTCATTTTTATTCAAATGTATCTTTTTCAGTATGGGGTTATTGATCCTTTCTTTGTTTTGTTTTTTTGTCTCTCTGCAGGCGTTATAGATGCATAGAAGTCCATTATTGCTTCTCTTTACCGATTAAGATATAGATAGGCATGATCACTTGGATATATGTCATTTGTATGTTTAAGGTGGTGATCTTGCATATGTGGAGAATAAAGTAACTTTAGAATTAGCAGGTGGTGGCGTTTGCAAAGGATGGCAGTGTGCACACATCCGTTTCTGTGCATTTGAGTTATTTGTCTCGTTATATTTGTATGCATTTGATAAAAAAAAAAAAG